>JAHBCN010006746.1:0-47301 GCA_019359885.1 Listronotus oregonensis
TTTTCTCACTCAGCATCCGCGAAGACCTAAAATTACCCCACAAATGAAAACTGTACAGATTTATTTACGGCTTTTCAGGTCTTCAGTTACTGGACTATAACTTAAATTCGACCTCGGAAACTATTGGGACCAACAATATGCCGTTTAGAAAGTTTAAAGTTCCGAGTCTTTCCGGAGATATTTAACCAAAACCAAATTTTGATAATTCGTTTTTATTTTTTTCTGGCTCCATTTGAAAATGAGTATTAAAAAAGATTGCACATTTGTATTGCAACTTTTTCCTCGCTATTTAATGGTGCTTTTAGTCATACATCTGTCCTTTCAGTACTCGGCCACCATCATCAACTTTATTTTTTCATATGGGTGCAATATTGGATTTTTACGTAGGTTAATAGTGCTTTTTTAATTCGATTTCAATAATGTAAAACGTGTTATACTTAAAAGCTCATAACCTCATTTTATTCACTCGTAATTTCAATTAACTAAGTACGCATTTGGTTAAGTAGAATGTAAGTTGTCTTGGACACAAATGATCGCAGCAATATATGTATAAAATTTAAGCAAGAGATAAGAATTGCATAGTACCAAGTTTTCCTGTTCCTAAATTTTGATTTAAATAAAATGAAGTTTAAAAACTTTGAAATACAGGGTGATACATGAGGAAATGTCAATACTTCAGGTACGTAGTCAGGGTCCAAAAATAAACATAAAAGTCTATACAAATATGGGTCCGCAAGGCCTTCTTTCCCGAAATACAATTAAAATTAATAAAAATAAATAAAGTTTTTATTTAATTTTTCTATTTTTTTAAATAAAATCTATGATAATATAAATATTATAAAAATATATTAAGTGTGGACCAGGTTCTGCGTGGTAGGTCAAACCCTGGGGACTTTTGGGTAATGCAGGGCATAATATTGCCTTGTTGAGTGGTCCATTCTTAAGTCCATGCATTGGTCAGGTTGAACTCCTGCGTCCTCAATATCTTGATGTATTGGCAGATTTCTATTTTCCATGATCTTTTGGTACTCTCGGGTAAGGGCGTTTATTCGTCGCACCCGTTGGATATGGCTTAGTACTGGGAGCCACTGAGTGGGGGTCGACTTAATGACACCAGAGATCATCCTTATCATATTATTCAGTTGGACGTCCACCTTCTTTGCGTGTGCACTGTTAAGCCAAACTGGGGCACAGTATTCAGCCGTCGAGAAGACAAGTTCGAGAGCGGAGCAGCGCAGCGTAGAAGCCGATGCTCCCCAAGTGGTACCACATAACTTCTGGATTATGTTGTTCCTGGTTTTCAGCTTCTCGGCGGTTTTAGTTAGGTGTTCTATCAAGAGTCACTCCCAGGTATTTCGGTGTTTTGTTGTGGGTTAGTTTGGTACCATCAAATCGTATGTTAAGGTCTTCTCAGGCTAGTCTGTTATTGAGGTGGAAGCAGCTAACCTCTATTTTGGAGGCATGCGGCTGGAGTCTCCATTTATTTTAAAAGTTACATTACAAAATGAAAAAACCCTTAACTTTATTATTATTACGCGATATGGCTACATTTGTTGATTTCATCAATAGCCATGAAATTTGACATAGATATTAATGTATTTATTCCAAATTTGGTTGCTAACTAATTTAGTTACAACTGTTCTGCAGCCATACACACGCCCATATTCCCTTTCAGCTTTTTTTTGAATTATATATATTCTTTACACAAAATTTATAAATGTCTTTTCTGTTTAGAATAACCCATAGTTAAATAGTATTTTTCTAAATAACACTCATGTCAGTGTAACGGATATGTCAAACTTCATGACTAATTGATGAAATGAATAAACATAGCGATATAGCATAACAGATAACAGTAATAATGATAAGGCTTATGGTTTTTTGCATTTTGCGATATGATCATTAAAGTCAGACATAGAATATTCTATATAACATATATGTAGAATTTCAAGGAGAATAGAGAATTGGGGACTTATTTAAAATAAGGCAGTAGAACCACTTCCAGACTTTTTGAATCAACCTCTATAGGTAAAAGGAAGTTAAAAAAATATTTTTAATCACTAAACTTTTATACTAAGCTTGTTTTTTAAAACATCAAATAAAAAAGTTAATGGGGGGGTTACATTTATAACCGGACATCCGATACAGCCCTTACCGTGTTGAAGCACTTACCAAAAGCCCTTGTGGTTAGGTATCCACACACGATGTTTCCCCAAATATAAATGGCGCTAATGGAACCAAGTAAAGTTGTGTTAAACCCACAGTACCGAAGACTATGCAAGACTTGTTGGGCTGTCCTAAAGACAAAAAATATATATATTTAATCCCGAACTGCTGTTTGTAGACTTTTAATATTATACTTTTAATTTTTCAGTGGCATGGGAAGAACACCAAGAGAATACAAGTGATTCATGGAGAACAATTTTTCAATGCCTCAAATGTGCCCCAGGTTGCCATTTTTGTACTGATTTATCTCCCTGTTTAGCTACATACCATTGGCCATTTAGGTAAGAATTACAGTAGAATAATAGCAGTTAACGTTCCTTTTTTAATGATTTATATCGGCCCTAATATATTGGGACAAATAACAATAAAAGTTATATTTAAAAATAAACCTAACAAAATTTTTTTTTTTTTACTTTAAAGTAATGGTGCATTCGCATTTAAAAGTAATTATTGGGTATGTGTATTTAATAACAATTAACTTATATTATCTTGAAAGTTTTACTAAATCTTTATGGGAAAATATTAAATCAAAACACAAAAAAAATAATAAATTTAAAAAGTATCTGATAAATTAATTCCAATTTAAAAATAATATGTTAATTACCTGTCGACTTTATCACATTATTTTGTTGCTAATTTGTTGCTATAAACTGGCAATATCAAAATATTAAAAAAAGTTTTTCTACGTTTTTTTGAAAACATGCTACCTTGAATTTCATTTTTCACCACGTTATCGATGGCAGTGATTTTGTTGCTGTGCAGGCAAGCACTCAATTGCTCCTATAGTACCAGCAACAAAATAGTTTTTGATGATTGTCACGCTGATGCTTTAGCCCAAGTGTTTTGACCTAAAAACACTTTTCCAACTTTTATTTGGCCGTTGGCAGCCTTTAAAAAAATTATTATTATTTTTTTTTTTTAAATTAAAATTAATAACAATTAAAATTTATTACCAAAAGAAGGTAATTTATCCCCAGAAAATTAATTAATACTAAAAGAGACAAAGAATCTATACACAAGCGTCATCTAACGGCGATTTATTAAAACTTTAACGCTAATTAGCGTAGCCAATTAACGTAACTGTCAAAAAAAACAAAAAAGAATAATTCAATAAAACTGCGATTTTCGCAATAAATTGGCCACAACAAACCCCTTAAATTGATGTAATTAGGGTAATTAATAATTAATTCTTACCGAAATTCGACTTGGCCAACGCATGACGTAATATATAAGAAAAATAATGAAAATCCCCTGAACCACCAGCGCGTCGTAAGAAAACCCAAATAAATCTATTAATGTACCGTTTTATACGGAAAATACTCAGTTAAAATAAGTCTAGAAGAACTTACCCAAGATGTTAAGGTGTATTTTCAACTAACACGTGATCCCTGCGGCGTCGAACTGCAAGTCCTGCAATGCAGATTTCTTTCCCGAAAAAACTGCCAAAAAGGCAACGCAAAACAACCAAAATAAACACACAACTAAATGTAACTTAAATCGGGAAAGATTTTTGGGAAATTTGCAGCACAAATCCTACAAAGATGGCTTGAATACCAGTAGCTGCAAATTTTCCTAGTTCTCGGCTTGAAGATTGACGTGAAAGTGCCAATGGTAAAACATGGCCGATGGCCCTTCGTCCTTCTCAAAAAGTACCAGTGGGCGCACGCACATCGCTGCTAATTCTAGGAATTTTCTCGCCCCTAAATTGGCAACATCGTTACAACATTTTGAGTGTGGGCAGCGTGGGTAGGCAACCCACGCTGCCCAAATAACATTCCCTCGAACTGTCATCTGTCTTGTCAAAAATATATTCAAACAAAATTATACAACAATCCAGAATAATAAATGTTTACAATTTTAATGCAAAGAGGATAAAATACAAAGAACTTGTACAAAAGAGACTCTAGAGGCAAAGGAAACTGCGCTGGCCCTTGTGAACCCACGACAACTGTTGGGAATGGAAAATAAAAGTAAACAAACTAAGGTAAATACGGAAGGTAATGTAAACAAACCTACCTACATAGCCAATAAAAGCAAAACTGCTAAGGAAATGTAATTTCTAGACAAACCCACAAGCTGTCGAGGATTGTATATAGGGGGAAAAACCATACCGAATACCTAGAGAAACAAAATTTGGTTACGAACCCCTGACAAAATATCAACCCTTTAAAGGTAAGTCCATGTTTAAATTAGAAACTATCGATTTATACAAAGTGAATCTAACCTACTTAATAAGCTTGGTTTAGTCAATAGTGAAAGATGTACCTCAAAATTAATGTTGCATCGAACAAAATTAAGGCCAGTTATTGACTCGAGGTATCTTATGTTAATTTTTTAGTACACCATACTGCAAGGGGAAAAAGCAACGTAAAGCATAAGGTAGGATACCAAAGGCGATAGAAAAACAGAAATAACCTAGCAATTACAATCAAATTTGGAGCCTTTTGCCAAAAATAAACTGCAAAAAAAAATTAAAACCGAACTGCATTAAGGTAAACAAACTAAATTATTAAAAACAAACCTAGGAATAAAAACTAACCGTGACATGATCCAACGATTTGTTTTATTTTTTTATTTTTTTTTTCGTTACATGCTACCTTGAACCTTATTTTTCACCATGTTATTAACGGCTGTGATTTTGTTGATGTACGCGGAAGCACTCAATTGCTCCTATAGTACCAGCAACAAAATAGTTTCTGATGATCAACGGATTTGTTTTATTTTTTTTTTTTTTTTTGTTTTTTCGTTACATGCTACCTTGAACTTTATTTTTTACCATGGAATCAACGGCTGTGATTTTGTGGCTGTACGCGGAAGCACTCAATTGCTCCTATAGTACTAGCAACAAAATGGTTTCTGATGATCCACCGATTTTTTTTTATTTTCCCTTACATGCTACCTTGAACTTCATTTATCAGCACCTTATTGACGGCAGCGATTTTGTTGCTATGCAGGCAAGCACTCAATTGCTCCTATAGTAACAGCAACAAATAGTTTCTGATGATCCACGAATTTGTTTTTTTTTTCCGTTACATGCTACCTTGAATTTCATTTTTCAGTAATTTTGTTGCTGTGCAAGCAAGCGCTTAATTGCTTCTATAGTATCAGCAAGAAAATAGTTTCGCATAATTTACTGATTTGTTTATTTATTTTTTTTTAATTTTTCTGTTACATGCTACCTTTAATTTCATTTTTCACCACGTTATCGACAGCAGTGATTTTGTTGCTGGTACTATATAAGCAATAACATCACTGCCGTCGATAACGAGGTGAAAAATGAAATTCAATGTAGCATATAACGGAAAAAATTTTAGAACAAAAAATAGGTAAATCATCACAAACTATTTTGCTGTTGGTTGATAGGTAGGTAGGTAGGTAGGTTTAAAGTGAGTGGACTTTTTACGCCCTCCACTGCGACCGCTCGATCTATTGTGGCTCACACCTTTTTATATTCCTTCCAATAGGATCGGACCTCTAAAGAATCCATTACCAGATTGGGAGAGAGTTCTTACATCTCCTTACTCGTGTCGCTACCGGACACGAGCACAATGTGTTCTGATGTGTTCTGGTGTCCCTGTCGCCTGGAAAGTATGACGAGCAGACGATTACATCCATCATGCCCTTTCCCGTGAAACAGGTGGCGGTGACTTCAGGGGCACCTTACGAAACGGATTCACCCGTTTCGGTCGGCGCACCTTTGTCTGCTTGTGACTTTGAGTGGCACCTTTGTCACTTTTTTTCCTATGAAAGCGGTTGTCCGCTTTCGGTTTGGAGCTAGGGAAGTTTGTCCACCATTGCAGAGCCCCGCTTACCGCAGAAGGTAGATACTCTAAAAATCCCCCGGGATCTCAGAGGCCCCGTTGGGGACACCTGTTTAAGGCACAGGATATCATTCACTCATCAGCATGGTTTAACACCTTGAGTTAAAGCAAAACACCTACAATACAAGGACAAAGGCTGCGGCGTGACGTCATCACCCGGAGGCCGACCGAACATTGGTGCTGCTACTGGCATTCAAAATATTTATATTTTAAATCAATTGATTGAGTATTGGCGATTAACATAATGCCAAAAAATTAATAATTAAGAAAAGTAAGACAAAAACAAAAATAATAATTAAAAGAGTAGTTAACTGGAAAATATGTCTCAGACATTATATTTTAATTATTAAGTGATGCGTATTTTTACATTCTTAGATAGAAAATGTAAATGTCGATAAACATCATAAGTAATAGTATCATACAATTCATTATTGATTTTTTGATAAGTAAAATTACCTAAAAATCATTTCGAACAAGTTGAGTTTTCGTTTATTCCCTTTCCCTAATCGATCATTTTTTTTAAACTAATAAACTAACATATTTGTCTTGATCTTGTAAATATTTAAAGATGTTTTGTGCATATGTTAAAAAGCTTTTTTCTCATCGATATGAGGTTCAGTTAAAAAATTATTACAGACCCTTTAATTGTTTGGGGTGGGGCAAAATTATAGGTCCATGATTTCGTAAATATTATATGCATGAGGATAATTGCATATAAAATTGAAAGAAAACCATAGTGGTAGTAGAATATCTATACCGTTCTTTTGGTAATGTTCGCAATTTTAGTGATGAAATAAAGTCAATGCCTTGTGATAAATTTTCATCCCCTATTTTTAAGTTTTTGAGGATATTGGACATAAAATTTAAAACACGATTAAGCTTTGACATATTTTCTGTATTATTTGTTGATTATCAAGATTGGATCAAGATTATCATAATCGGGATGGGAATTGTCATGTTTGATATCATCGTTACTGTCTAACGAAATGTAATCATCGAGTTTCAATTTATCGAGTAAATTTTTATTTGTCCAAATTACTTGACAAGAAAGGTGTTTTAGCATTATTTATTTGAATAATCAAAAATTGTCCATATAAATATGTATTTACTTCTAAATTTAGCAATTACAACAGCCCAAGTAATTGAAGGTCCTGGGTTATGTTCTACTTTAAATATGGTTAAGCCATTCTGATCAGTTACTGTAAACCCCCCCCTACCCCAATTAAAAGCCTGAAATAATTGCTCGAGTTGCTCGAAAGTTTCATAAACCGTAAATTTCTTATGCGCAAATATTCTTGTTTACTTTTTCTATTGCCTGTTGAAAACGAATTTCATCCTTCTTTAAGTTTTTCATCTTTGCTTTTTAGATGGAAATGTTTTTCGACAAGTATTTTGGACAATTGGGAATTTACTAGGTACGCTTGTTTGTTTTAATCTGGCAAAGTTAAACTAATGAAAGATCTCACCCGTTTTCGTTTCCTGTTGGGAAATTTTGTAAATAAAATCGCCTTTCAAAATGACACCCACACTCGGCTATTGTTATTTGGAATAAAAATTTTGCGAGGAATAGCCGTTAACCAGTTTCTGCAAAGATTCTCGTTCTGGGAAAGGAAACATGCGCTTTTTTCCACTACATAGTTTCCTTTACATCCAGGAACACAGCACTTATTAGGCATTTTAAACACTACACTGTCGTCACTTATTTTAGCAAGAAAAACACACCTTAAATAAACAGTTAAATTCAACGACCGATTTTATTGAGCGCATTTATTGACCCAAAGAGAAAACACGGAGCAAATGCAAACGCGACGTCCATATTAAACAGACGATTCTCTAAAACGGTTGCCAAATAACACCTATACCAGCAACATTGTATAGTACAGCCAGTAATGTATTCGACTGAAAGACAAAAACTTTACTCTCAATCTGGAATGTCGCTTTAAATACGTCACCGATTGGGGATTTGGGCTGGCGACCGGGCAGGTGTTATTGGAAGGGTCGTAATAAGTTAGGTTAAAATCGCTAGGCCTCCAGAGCATGACGTCAGCATCGGTTTTAAGTTAAGCGTTTTGTCCTTGTATTGTAGGTGTTATTGGTTAAAGCCTTGTGTTCATCTTAGCTTGGTGTTGGTACTATTGGAGCATTTGAGTGCTTGCCTGCACAACGACACAATTACTGTCGTCAATAAGGTGGTAAAAAATAAAGTTCAAGGTAGCATGTAACGGAAAAATTAAACAAAAAATAAAATAAATCGGTGGATCATCAGAAACTATTTAGTTGCTGTACTATAGGAGCAATTGAGTGCTTGCCTGCACAGCAACAAAATCACTGCGGTCAATAACGTGGTGAAAAATGAAATTCATGTTTAAAAAAAAAAAAAAACGTTTTTTAATATTTTTATACTGCTAATTTATAGCAACAAATTAGCAACAAAATCGTGTGATAAAGTCGACAGGTAATTAACGATTTATCAAAAATTCCTGCTATCCTGATATCAATATAGCAGTTATTTCGATTTTTTGAAATCGGCTCGAGCAACAAAATCCTCATTTTAGCAACTAATAAGCTACAAATTCCAGTGATTTTTTTATCGAGTTTTGCTACGTTACCCCTGCTAGCTTGATGAAACTGCTAATAAGCTGGGTCTGTTAATAGTCGTCCTTGACTTATAAGTGACCAAGTTCTGATTACACAATACATTCATAGCCAAAGCAGCTTGGAATATTCTTCCCATGCCTGGGGAATGGCGTTTCTAACAACCTTTGGCATTTTTGATTCTATCTAAAAAAGAACTGTTTGCCTCAATAATGATCCCACTCTTATCTATGAACGAGCTGTGGGGGATATATCGTTCAACACACGTGTATTTTTTATATCTTAAAAAGGTGATAGACTTGTCACCGAAACGTTAGGTTCCTTATTGTCAATGGTTAATCAACTTTGCTTATTTATGCGTACAAGAGTTTATACCCTTTCTACAAGTCCGGCAAATAAACCAAAAAATATTTTGTAATAAAAAAGTCAACTTAAACATGATCGGGCAACACCAAAACCTTGTGTTTAACAAATTTGAATACAAAATAAATTTATTTCCTTTCATTTATAAACTGTTATTACTTTGAATAAATGTTTCTAGCCAAACAAAGAAGTAATTTTAAATTTGCCATCTGTTAGAGGGTATGGCTTGTCTTAAAGGACGGATTTTTAAGAACCCATCCGATATTTTAGTTTAAAAAACCACCAATCCTTTAGAATAGGGGTCTCCAAACTACGGCCCGAGGGCCACATCCGGCCCGCGGACAGATTTTGTCCGGCCCGCGGAAAGCTAGCATACTTGAAAACTCCTTTTAGAGAACAAATAATTTTTATAGCAAACTAAATTTAGTTTACTGAAGTATTCTAATTTTATGTTGAATAATTATTAATATGACATCTACATTGATATGGTCATGGGCTAACTCCGCTAACTCATAACATTCTTGTAGGCTTATTGTTATTGTTTTTGTGATAAGTTGGATTAAGAAACACAGAATTGTAATGAGAAAAGACATGTATAATATGCAGAAAATTTAACTTCAGTATATAATAATAACAAATTATTAAAATAAACTCAACTAACATTTTATACATTTTAAATAATCACATAACTTATAACAAACATAATGACATATGAAATACTAATGAGATTTATGTAATTGAGATTTTCCATAAAAGTTGGTAGTTGTGGACTAATTTTACTTGTACCAATTATTAAAAGAGATTTAAGATGCTCATCAGTAAATTTCGATCTGTAAACATTTTTTGTGTACTTCATTTTGGAGAAGGTTTTCTCACACAAATAAGTAGTATCAAAAACAGAAAAAGATACGAGCAAATTTATCAAATTATCAAATTGTGTCAGTGGAAGACTCTTATAAAATTCCAACAAAGATGAGTTTTGATATTTGTTCTTAATTATATCACTGCATTGTAGATCAATCATTTCCATTTGAAGTTCCGGGGCTAGGGTTTCATGTCAGTATCAAAAGGATTCTGAAAAATCTTAATTTGATTCGCAATGGCATCAAAGTCCGAGAAACGAGTATCAAAATTTATCTTCAAAGCACTCAAAGTTTCGATTGCAAAATCGATAGGAAACTCAGTCTCAGTAGTGTGTTTTAAAATGTGAAAAACATTTACTTCGTAGTTGTGATTGAAACAGTCTCAATTTCTTCCGGAATGATTTGATATTAGTGTATAAATCAGGAAGATGCTGGTTTTCTCCTTGCAATCCCAAATTCAGTTCGTTCACATGTTTTGTCAAATCAACATAGAATGCTAACTCCCACAGCCATGCGTTGTTTTGTAATTCAGTAAGAGGGCGATGCTTTTCATTCAAAAAAATTTTCTCCAATCTCTTTAATAAATTGTCGGAATTGTCGGTGATTCAGCCCAAAAGATCTGATAAAATTAACAGTTGATATGACTGGTTTCAGAACGTCAGACATATCCAAACATTTTCCGCACAAAGACTGTTGATGAATGATACAATGTAAGACTTTGAACCACCGTCATTTTCTACAGCCTTTGACACAAGAGCGACCACTCCTTTATCTTTCCCACTCATGTTTTTGCCTCCATCAGTTGTAATACATTTCAAGTTTTTCCATCGAAGGTTCTTTTGATTAATGGCCATTTCAACTCCTTTAAAAATATCTGTACCAGTGGTTGTGCCATGAATACTATACATATCAAGAAGTTCTTCGTGCACTTCATAACTTTTATCTACTCCTCGAATATAAATCAACACCTGAGCAGTATCTGACACATCCGTTGACTCATCCAAGGCCAAAGAAAACCACTCAAAATGTCCATTTTTGTCGAACAGTTGAGAGGATATATTTTCAGCGATGTTTTCTACCCTTCGAGCCACAGTGTTTGCTGACATACTGACAGTGTTTAATAAATTTCCTTTTCAGGGCACATTTCTTCGGCTACTGCAATTATGCATTCTTTGATCATTTCTCCATCGGCGAATGGTTTTCCACGTTTTGCAATTTCAAGAGCCAAAGAAAGCGGCACGAGTTGCAGCCTCTTGTTCAGTTTTGAGTTTTGTAAATGAAGATTGCTGCGATTTCAATCCGATGCATAGCTTCGAATTTTTCTGTCCGCAAACTTCCTGTATTTTTGAGTAATTTTGAAAATGTTTTGTTTCATAATGACGTTTAATGTTATATTCTTTGAGAACGGCTATGCTTTCATTAAATCAAACATAGCGCCTTGTTACTGGACTCAATTACGAAATATAGATGTTCCACTGATCTTTGAATTTTCTGCATTCACTATCAATTTTTTCGCTTCTTTTCCATACTACTAATTCGCACAAAAAGCAACAATTCAAATCAAAATATGTTATAAAGATGTCTTAAACTTAAAGACGCACAAACACGTTTTAAGGAGGTATGCAATATTTTTTTAACAAAGTGTCATAGGAACTGACTTGTGGTTGCGCCACTAGCCTTCTTATATATTCCCATTACTGCCATCTAGAAGTGAGTGGAAGACACCAGAACTTTCTCGGACCAACGAGATTATTCTGTACGTGCTCGCCATCTGTTAGCGATAGAAGGTACTACCTATTTTCGCTTGTGTCCACCAGATGTCGTGTCACGTTACTCCTCATAGCACGTACTCGACGACTAATCTAAAAATTACAGATAATGACAGGAAAATTAATAATATGCAGTGTTGCCGTTTTGCGGACTTTAGTCCGATTTGCAGCCTTTTTTAAACGTTGTGTACTTTTTCGGACTTTTTTTTTTCATCAGTGGACTATTTCACTTCTTACCACCGGCAACAATGATAATATGGTTTTGGCCCTCGGAACTTACTGGAGTAATCAGTATGGCCCTAAGGCTGGAAAGTTTGGAGACCCCTGCTTTAGAATGACAAACATAAAAAGAAATTACGCTTTTTGATACAAAATGAATAACAAAAAATTTCAGATAATTTTTAAATCATTCTAATTTAATAACTCGTATCGCATATAAAGCGGGCGAATGAAAAGAATAACAAAAACCCAAAAAATGTAAACGAGGCTATTATATCCGGTCTGATAAGGGGTCAAGAAAATTTTATTTTTGTATTAAACTGCTTCTTTCAAATATTTTTTTTATTTTTTATTAAAGTTGAAAATAACTGAATAAAATTGACAATTTTATTTTAATGGATTATAAAAAACAAAAAGAAACTGAAGCAAAAATAATTAATGCTGGTTAAAAGGTAATTTTTTAGACGATAAAACGAAGAATCAGAATTTGTTAATATAAAGGAATAAATTTTAAGCGAAGGGGATTTGCTTTTACCAAGGGTGTTAAATTCAAAACATTACTATTTTCATATGTTTTTTTTTTAATATTTTTTCAAGCGGCTTAAGAAATTTTCCTTATTTAAGGCCTTTTCTTAGATTTGCCAAATGGCTGTGGGTTATACTTCAGTGTTTGGTCAAATTCCATTTTATAGTAGATTAATTTTTTTAACAAAATATGTTTTAATTTAAAAATTAATATCGTTAGTTATAAGTATATATAAGTGTTTTAATATATTTAGGGAAACATTTTAGCTTGTATATTATTCTACTATTTGTTTTAAATTGAAACTACCTTATTATTGCTACTTTACACATTATATATTTTTTTAAATAGTATATTATTCGATATGAAGAAAAAGTGATACTGTTCATGGCGCGCCTGTGTTTAACAGCTGAACGGAGTGAGGCTTCTAATCGCCCTTATGGAAGGTGTATTTTAGGACTACGTAGTTAGGAAAAGTGTAAATTGGTGTAAAATATTACTGAAAAACAAACAGACCTCATGTGTTGCGTGTACAGTCTCCTACAAAAATAATATGTTCAAGCATTGAGAACCGCTAACTTTTGGTAAAGCGTATTTGATTTTATTTGGAACAACGCTTAATTTAGGGTCCATTCAAAATACTGCATTACGAATTAAACTAAAATAGGAATAAATATAATGATCCGTCCCGGTACTAGTACCGGCTCATTCAACAATCAGTTTTTGTTAGAGAGAGATGGGCAAGTGCGGCGCGGATGGCATGAAAGAGACGAAGATGATAGATGTCCTTCCGAGATTGGAGCTTTTAATTGTGGACATGCCGGGCTTTACTTACTAAAGGGTTTTTTAATATGGACAAGTAGATGTTAAAATTAAATAAAACAAGTTGTGTTTGAGATATTAATGACATCATTTGTGCAATATGACGTCGTTCATATGATAACCGTGGTTTTGCTTGATTGCGCGCATCCGCGAGGTCAAATTTTCGATGACTCAGGCGATAGATTAGATGGACTTTGAACAATGGCATGGGTTATGTTGACTTTAAGATCATCGGTCGTTTGCGGCCTTTTGGCATAGACCTGCGGCTTAAGAGAAGCCCACAAGAAAAAGTCGGCATAAAAAAACCTTGTCCCTAAATCGCTTGTAAAGATGTCCATGGTAGCTTGAGCTGTGTGGCACGTTGCGCCGTCCTGTTGAAACCACATGTCGTTTACATTCATTTTATCCAATTTAGGCCAAAAGAAATTGGCTAACATCGATCGGTAGTGCTCTCCGTTGACGGTGATGACCATGCCATCGTCCTTTTCGAAGAAGTACGTACGTACACCAAACAGAAACTTTCCTTGGATGCATTACCACTTGGTAGCCCCGTGTGGATTGGCATCGTCCCAAATCTGACAATTTTGTTTGTTGACGTATTCGTTCATCCAAAAATTGGCTTTGTACCTAAAAATGATTTTTTTTGTGAAATCGCTGTCCGCTTCCAACTGATTCAGAGCCCAGTGATCGAATTCACGACGATGTCTTTAAGCGCTTGGGTTAGTTGAATTTTGAACGGGTGCAAGTCTAAGTCCCGACGCAAACTTCGCCAAGTTGATGTCTGCGAAAGGCCGAGTTCTTATGCACGGCGCTGAATTGCACTGCCTCGGGTTGTCCTGAACACTCTCACGAAAAGCTGCGATTTTTTTGGCAGATCTTGCTTTTTGTTAACGTAAGGTGTTGGCTTATTGTTTACTGAGATAGTCGACCCAAATTTGGCTACCAAACGTTGAATAGTTGATTGGCAAGGACGACCATATAATCCATAAAATCGGCGCAACACATGCATCGTTGACACAAGACAACACCCATTTTGATAATAAAGTGTTATCATTGGACGTGTTACTCAACGCTGTATTTTTCTATGGTGACCTGTCTTTGATAACTAAATAATAAACACTCGATTTGACAGATACCACCTTAACAACATGGCCGCTATAAATTGTCCAAATCTACCCGTCCCTATTGGGAAACCCGTTATAAGCCGATAGTTTTGTGTACGACTGTCACGAGTGAACTACCTTTAATCAAAATTTAAGAGAAAAATTACTTGGCAGTATGCAATGCTTATTTCTTTCTTAAATATTACACAAAATATTGCGTCGATCATTTGTTTCTAAGCCAATTTTATCTTCTACTAAACAAAATTCGTAATAGGTAATTGAAATTATTAATGAATAAAAAGGGGCAATTAGCCAATAATTTAAAAATATTTATTAATTTTATAAAAGCAATAACCCTAAGAATTGACAAGTTTATTTTCAATGTACTTTATTTTATACAAGATGTGCAAAACTTAAATCTTAAGAGGTTTACCCTAATTTTTTTGCAAATAACCAATTTCTTTGAAAATAAATATAAAAGGTGTGTAAATTGAAAAGTCCTTGTTGGATACACACCAAAAAAAAGTTTACCCAATGGAACCCTGTCGATCCTGGTGCCAGGGTTTAGAAAAAATAAACTGTATACCACACACCACAATAAACAGGTAATTTTATTGGGAAGACAAATAGCCAAATAATATGCAGGGTCTCCCATTTAAAAAAGAAAATTTTGCGTAATATATTTAATTTCGTAATTAATAAAAATAATTAAGTACGCCACTGGATTCAATGTAAAATTCTACATAAATATGCTATTTACCAGTTTTTATTTATCTTTACTAGAAAGATACAGAGCTGTACTGAAATTATCAAAACTTGAAAAACGCCTTGTATCTCGGAGACGAATTAAGTTAGCCTCGAGATCATGCCATCAAATTTGCCATATCTTTTAGTTTTCCCAATACCCTTGAAATCCATCAAATAGGCGCCACCCTGTAATATCCCACACAACTTTCGGGTTCCTGAAATCACTGATTCGCAATCGCTCGAGTCAAACTGAAGCGATCTCTATGAACCAAGATCTTAGTCAGCGATCTTGTTGCTGTATTGTTTCCGGAGGACATCCTGTGCTCCTAGCTCTGTGTCCTCAGACGCCTTTAATTCATTTCCTGATAACCTATTAAAATCGTACGTAAAAATCGGTTTATTCTTTTAATTTTTCTATTTGATACACCTGTCTCACATAAGCCCCCAATTCGCCTTCTCTCTAAGTCACTAAGCTGAACAATATGACCAAGTCCTCGTAGTCCAAGCATATTGTGTGTTAGTTCTGGTTAGACACAAATGGGAGCAACATTTTGTAAAATTTTAATTAAATGGATCCAACAAAATCCTAGACCAATCGACGAGGTAAGCCGTAGATGGGGCTGAAAAAATACTATTAAAATAGGTTGATTATAATCCCTACCAAGAAACTGTAATATTATCGACGAGTAATATTCAAAAAAAAATTAAATCAAGCTATGTAGATTAAATGGTTGTGACAAGCAACATTTTTTTTAATGATGTACCATTTATTTTTTTAATTTATTATCTTTTTTTTTCAGAATCACCCTGCTTAGCTTCAGCATCAGTTGCGTATTTTGCACCATTGTATTAAACTGTTACATGTTTAAACATCGCAAACTCAAAGTATTCAAAGTTGCCAGTCCCATTTTTCTCAGTATTACCCTTTTAGGATGTGCTACTATGTACCTTGAAGTAAGTATTAATTTTATATTTTTAATTATTTCTTATAATATAAAGTTTTTTAATGCACTAAGAAACATATTAATTTATAAAATCTGTGTTTTAAACTTAAAAACTTGTGTTTAAGGGTAAATGTCACTAAGAAACATTTTTTGGCTAAAAAAACAATCATTGTATACAAAAATTGGGATGAGAAAAAAAACATTAATATTAGGTTTAATATATCACTAGACAGGCTTAGTATTCACAAGAATAGTTGGTAAGTTTTTTTAATGTGATAAAACATTATCAGCAACCTATTAAGTAGTTTAACTACCTGTTACAGAAGCACTAGCAACACAAATGCTATTTTTCCATAGTCAGAAGTACGCTAACATTTTCTTCTAAATCTTAACAAAATAATAAAAACCATTTTTAAATCAGTAAATTTCCCTTATAATCGTGACAACACCACCTAAATAAATTCAAATAATTTTTGAATATTTCCTTTAAAAATACAAAATTAGCGAAACAAAGGAAACCGCACGTCGGTATGCAACGCTAACGCATTGAAATAATTTCGTGAACTTGTAATGACGTAGCTAGTCGACGCATCCAACAAAAGCTCGAGCCCTTAGGTCGACGCGAATGGGTCGGGAGAGGGGTAAGAGCGTCGAGAGGGCTCGAACCACGCGCGTAAAGATTTTAAAAGTAGTGAGACATCTGGCTTCGGTAGAGAAGCAGTGTCTGAAATTTTCTCGGTTTCTTAGGAGTAGGACAATTGACTATGTTAGTGAACCATTGTCTAAAAGTCTCTTCGATTTCTTACGAGAGTACAGTCATCTGAGCGGTTTAAATAGGACCCCTGGCTGAAAATTTCTCTCTATTCCTTACGACAACGTAACAATTCTCTAGCATTTAGGAATGTTCTATTAAGTAGTTTATAGAAAAATAGTAATTATTTTCTATAATTTGTATGAAACCGTACATTTCTCTTAGCTAGTAGAGCTACCTTAAATGTTTCTCGGAGTCAATCTTAGATTAAGACATTCTACGCAAAGTTTAAATGAAAGGTGTAATTAAAGTGAAATAAAGAACTGTACCAGGACAGGCGCTAGCTGGAGTAGTGTTTATGGAAGTGATTTAGTGAATGGTATTTTTAGAGATTAGCTGCATAACAAGGTAATATCTAGAACTATTGATAATATAGTTTGTTAATAATTTATACTGAGCGTCACAGGAGTGACGAGTAATTCGAGTTGTCCTAAAAAATTGTAAATAATTTCTTAATTTGAGTTTAAACTTTATAACTTTTATAGTGATAAAAAACGAAAAAATTTTGTCAAGGAATTGTTTTTTACTTTAAGAAACTGTATAGTTATAAACATTGAACTAAGTTGCTAATACGCCCCATTGGCGTATCACACGATATTTTATGGTGTAGTAATGTATATATTTTATTGTAAATAAAAACTTGTGTATAGTTTTCTAGTCTTAGTATCCCATTTTGCAATAGTCATTCTACAGGGCATTCAAACCTTAATTTGCACCTATTGATTTTTAGTTTATATTTAGTGGACAACATTTATATTTAGTAGATAACAGAGTTAGTCAGTTAGTTTACCTATGGTGCGGAGGCGTACCGATTAACGTTTCCTTATTACCTTTCAACAAGAATTGTACTTAGTGACTTTTACCTTTAAACCGACAATATATATTTAATGTTTTTATGCGTTTAGCTTATGATCTGCACATTTCACCTACACAGGGTGTTCCAAATCTTATGTTTATATTAAAATGTGTAACTGTACAAATAATTTTATGTAAAACGCATCCTATAAACGTATGTCCCCCAATGCTTTGATAACAATCTACAGGGCCTAAAACTTTAAAGTTTTCATTGACATGCCTTGTATATTTTGAATAATTTTATATTTGGCTCACATCCCTCTAAAATTAATGCTAATAAAAAAAGCTTGAAATGACTTTCAGGAAATAAAAGCTACTAGATAAATAGAAGAACTGCCATAAAAGCATTTTAAGTTGCGGCACAGAAAAAATAAGAGCAACTTTACCTGAAGGTTGGAAAGGTTAAAAATATCAGAGTCCTAAAAATGGTATTTATGAGTCCATTCGCTCCGCGAAAATTGGATCCAATTTGGGGTTCGGGGCATAATGTTTTTCTCAAAAACGGTATAAGTTATCGATAATTTTCAAAAACTATATGAAAGCCAACACTTAAATCTAGGCTTCTGCTGTAATAGTTTTTTAAATTTGGATTTAGTTTTTAATATTTCCTTGTGTAAAAGTCACCCTAAAATCGGTTATGTTTAGATACTATTTTCTCTTAACTTGACTCATATTTCAAAAATCCGTTACAGCAGAGGCATAGATTATTTCCTTACCTTTAAAATAGTGTATAATTTATGTCATTTAAGTGAAAAATAGTTACTGAAAAACGTTATCTCCTGTAGGCTTGCAATCGAAAACAACATCGCATCGATACACCGAATTTGAAAGAACCTAAATAAAATATATTATTATACAAAACTTTGGTAGTGGGAGTTTGTTAGACTCCGCCCACCGTCCCCGCGTCCTTTCGTCCGACCCCTAAGGTGTAGCGTAAATGCACTCTTAAATGAAAAAGTAATAACAAATATCTGATTTTAAATTTTGAGGTTAGAGACATATAGATACTTTTAGGATATAAACATTTCAAACCATAAATATGTGTATATGCAACCTAGCAACATTACCAAAATAAAAACTTTCCTAATTTGGCTTAATACAAACACCTTAAATTAACAAAGGATCCACAAAATACCCTTAAAATAAAAGGAATAAAATACAATAAATAAAGGCAAATACTTTTTTTGCACAATTTAATACATATTAATTTTAAAATAACAAAATTTTCTTTCAAAATTACTCAACTTCTTGTAACAGTGGGATAAGCATTAATTTAATTTAGTAATAACGGCTTATACTTAAGTTTAAACTGGTATTAATGCACTAGACACAAACAGTGGGTAGAAAAAATTGGGGATTCTTTTAAACTTTGGTTAATTATACACTTTTTTCATTGTTAAACCAGTCAAGCAATGCTTTCTTTTTATTTGATCTGTTTCTTACTAAAAATACTTATCATAGCTTATAAGAAATAATAACATTTTTTAGAACTTAATATGATCTTAATTCCGCCAAATTTTAATTTTCCGTATATTATTTAAGAGGCAATAAGAAACATTTATGCGGATAATGCTTACTGCTTATAGCTTGTTTCCTAGACATGCAAAGACTTAGACATGCAAGCCTGCATATCGTAAATAAATCACCTAAATAAAAACAATACATTTATGGTAAATAATCATTTTAAAAAAGGCTTTTATTTACATGTTCTAAAAAAAAAAAGAAAATAAATTTTAAATTAAATCAAACCCATCCATTTATTACATTACACAATTTACATAATAGAAAAGCTTGTCGCGAGTTTACCTATAAATATATATATATATATATATATATATATATATATATATATATATATATATATATATATATATATATATATATATATATATATATATATATATATCCGCCAATAAGAGATAAATGCTAAAATAATTACGAATCTCCTATCTTCTTACGTGCCCCGTATTATTAAAGTTTATAATAAAATACCAGAAAAATTATTTAACCTCTTACTCTCAAGTTGTCAGAGCAATGTCACATCATTTTTAAATAATGAACTACTTAAATCAAGAAAAAATCACTATTATAAAATGGTTTTATCAGGGAAATAGGTATCGAAGAGTAGCGGACATGTTTGCAGCCTATTTTCCCAATAGGCCAATACCAAGTAAATCGAAAATAGAACGGACGATAAAAAAACTTAAAACTACAGGCACAGAAATCAATAATTGAAAATGTAAAGAAATTCGACGGGAAAGTCAGAGACAAATTGTACTAAACGAGAGGGATTTAGACGTGATACTTTGTGTAGAGGAGGCCGAAGGAAACATTAGCACGAGACAACTGGAGGACATTACTGGACAAGACCACACCACAATATCTCGAATTTTAAAAAGATGTAAATACCACGCTTACAAGTACGAAAGACACCAAGAATTAAGAGACGGAGATGAAATACGACGACAGGAATTTTGCTTTGAGATGATGGAGAGGACAAACACTGACAGAGGTTTTTTACAAAATATTTGCTTTACAGACGAATGCACTTTTACATTGAACAACGAACCCAACATTCAAAATTGCCGGTACTGGAGTAACGAAAACCAAAATCGATTTGTTGAGACAAGGACTCAATATCCACAAAAAATTAATGTTTTGGCGGGAATTTTCGGCCACCATATCCTTGGACCATTTTTCCTTGACCGAAATAAATTTGAATGCGGAGTACTTTCTGGAACTTTTAGAGGAACAAATTTTGCCTGCTTTGAACAACCTTGCTCGTGAAAGTCAAGAGATTTGGTATCAAATGGATGGCTGCCCAGCACACAGTACCAGAGCTGTGCGCGAATACTTGAACAACGCATTTAATAACGACATCATAGGCCCGAACCACGCAATATCTTGGCCAGCCAGGTCTCCGGATCTTTCGCCAAACGATTTTTTTCTATGGGGACATTTAAAAACTAAGCTTTATGCCAATAAAAAATATGAAAATTTAGACCAGCTAAGAAATGCTATTTCCGCTGAATGTGCCAGAATATCGATGTACCAACTAGCCAACGTAAAAAATGAGTTTTATAATCGTTTGGGTTATTGTCTGGAAGTTAATGGAGGAATATTTGAGCATTTGATTAAATCCTAATATTTTCGTCATAAATTGATTTCTAAATGTAGACAAATTTGTTTTATTGTCTTGCGTAACTGTGAGTGAATGTGTTGGAATTAGCTGTAAACTAAAATGAAATGCGAGGATTCTTTTTGAAATTCCCGTATAAAATTCAGTTTTGGCAATGACATTATAAATTAATGATCTAAATTGTCACTGATAAATCGATATGGTGTTTTTATTATTGATTTCTAGAGTACTGGGTGCATAATGAGATACTACGTGGCAGAAGTATTTAAGCAGTTTACTCTTTACTGGTTGGTTGAAAAATGCTCAAATTATCATTTTGGGTGGAACTTATTGTGCTCATCAATAAATCCTAATAGCATTTTTTTCTGAAATAATTAGGGGAGCTAACATAATAATAATAATAATAATAATAAATGGTTTTTAATTCCAAAAAAAAAACATATTCATACAATTTACAATAAAAAAAAATTGTTTGGAATAAAGGGCTACATAAGATTGCCCCATATAGAAGCAGCTGCTAGAGCCCAAAAAACATATAAATATATAACTATTTTATTAAATGGTAAGAAAACTTAAAAAAGAGTGGTAAATAGAAAAGAGATAGAAAGACAGACATAAAGAAAGAGAAGTGAAAGGATAGACAAAGAGAAAGAAGAAGAATTAAGGGAAAAGGGATAATGGGGGAGGTTAATATGGGCGTAATGTATTCTAATTTGTCAGCAAAGTGGATCGCATTTTTTTCTTAAACGAGGCTACTGACGAGGAAAATTCCATAACCTTAAATGTATTTATTAGCAAAGCAATTTGGTAGGAGAATGATTTTTTAAATATTTCTCTATTATGTGATGGTATTGTAAGTAAATTTAACCTACGAATATTATGAATATCAGTCCTATATTTTATTTTTTGACACAAGTAAGGAGGGCATTTAAATTTTAAAATTTTGTAAAAAAATACTAAGGAATGCAAGGTACGCCGCCACTCCATGTTAAGCCACCCCAGTTCGGGTAATTTGTGTGAAATTCTTTGCCTACGTCTGATTCCAAATATCAGTCTGAGGCAAGAATTTTGAGCCCTCTGAATTCTTTTTATATCCAGACTATTCAAAAAAGGACCGTACAAATGATCAGCAAAATTAAAATCGGATAATACCAGCGCTTCACAAAGCATGGCTTTAGTTTTTACTGAAAGATAAAATCTATGCGAGTAAATTGTTTTTAACATTGAATATGCCCTTCTTAAACACAAATTAGTATGTTCATTAAATTTTAATTTGTTATCTATAGTTAGGCCTAAGTTTTTTACAGAGGTTTTAAACAGAATTATATTGTCACCTAGTTTAAGTTTAATAGTTTCCTGCAATTGGTTTCTGCAGCTATCGTTGCAAAAAAGTATAGCGGTTGATTTAGTTGGATTTATTTTTAACAAATGATCCTCCGAGCGCCGCAGAAGTTTATCTAAGTCAATGTTTATTTGATTGGTCATAATTTCGGCAAGACTTGGCTTAAATGAAGCATATATTTGAGTATCATCTGGATAAAGATGATATTTACAGTGTTTAAGAGATTTTACTAAGTTGGAAGTATAAATACTAAATAATAGTGGACCAAGTATACTGCCCTGAGGTACCCCCGATTTGACAGCTAATAATTCAGACACGTTACCGTCAAGACAAACCTGCTGTTCTCTATTCGATAAAAACGAAGAAATTAATGCAGTTGCAGACTGCTCAAAACCAATGTACTTTAAAATAGACACCATAACGTTGTGGTCAATCATATCAAATGCCTTGGTGTAATCTAATAGCACCAAAACAGTTACATCGCCCACATCCAATGCAGTAACTACATCATCCATAATATCAGAAAGTGCAGTGGAGCAACCATACCCCACTCTAAAACCTGATTGTTTGGTGGAATAACGTGAAATCCATAAACATAACAGGAGATCTGTAACTCTATAACTTTCTCCAATATTTTGGAAAAGGTTGGCAAAATTGATATTGAACGCAGCTGATTAAATTCTGTAGAGTTATTCACTTTAGCCAATGGTAAAACATTGGCAAGTTTCCAATTTTTGGGAAAGTAAGAGTTTATAAACAACTAATTAATAATATGAGTTATATATGGAATTAAGAAAGGACAGCATAAAGAGATTAGGGTAATGTTTAAGTTATCAGCCCCAAAAGCCTTGGACTTAATATTAAGAATAATCTTATGGATTAGTTCTTCATTAATTTGGGAAAATGAAAAAGTTTCGTTGAACAATAAATTATTCTCATAAAAATCTAACAAATTTTGCTTAGGTTTATTATTATTTTGTGTTATTTGAGAAAAAAATTTAATTCATTGACTTTTTTTTAGGCCACCGGAATTTTCTTATTTTTGTTTTTTAAGTATGTTTAATTTTTAATTCAGCCCATTTCTCTTTGGGGTACAGTTTTGATATTTTTGATTTAAATATGCCCTTTTTTCAGCCCTTATAGCATTTGTTGTAACATTCCTTAACTGTTTATAGTAATTCCAATGGACAGGATCGCGGGTGCGTCTAAAACGATTAAGCGCCTGGTTTCGAAGATTTTTCATAAATTTAATATTATTCGTTATCCATGGACTGTATGGTCTTTTCCGACAATTTTTAACTCTTAATGGCGCATGATTGTCAAAAATATTGAGTATATTGTTAGTCAAAAAAGCAACCTTTTTATCAATATTTTCTATTTGATAAATTGAATCCCAAGAAGCACCTTCAAGATCAGCCTGAAATTGAGCCATGTTAATGCGATCCAGTGCTCTAAATTTGTACGAAGTATTGAGCGGCTCATCGGGCGCAAGGTTTAATTTTATATACACAAGAAAATGATACGAGATGTTAATATCTCGAATACCACTCTCCCGTACAATATTCGTATCGCAACAAACCAAGTCAATCGGGAAACAGCTCAAATAAGAAACCCTGGTTGGTTCAGAAATAACTTGACAAAGATTAAAAGTTTCCAAAATATTATTTAACTGTACAACGTGCAGAGCATCGCTGTCCATCATGTTTATGTTAAAATCGCCCAAACAAACAATTCGATCGCAATCTGCAAAAGTCAATTAAAATTTCTTCAAAAAATCCAGAAATTCCCGACAGTTGGATGCAGGCGGTCTATAAATATTTCAACAATTATTGATTCCCTTTGCTACCTGAACCTTCAGCCAAATGTGCTCAACCATGCCTTTGCACTCACTCCGCAGTACTGTAAATTTAAGGTTAGACTTTAAATAAATGCCAACTCCACCCCCGCGACCTCCACCAATACGATCCTGTCTAATAAAATTATAGTTATCCAGAGAAAGGTCATCACTCTCAATATTCGAGCTTAACCATGTCTCTGTTACACCGATTATATGATAATCAAGACCAAATACATGCTGTTTAAAAGCATTAAAACCATTTAAGAGAGATCTAACATTAATATGCGCGCAATGCATAGAAAATAGGATAAAGGGATTAAAGAAGAAAAAATAAAGAAAAAGATTTAGGATTAAAAGTATAGGAAAAAGGTAAAAGTATACCTAATATAACTTCAAAAATATTAAGAATCAAAAGCAGCAGTGACAGCCGTAAAAATTAATTCAATTTTAAACAGAGAAATAAATTAAAATGTAATATCCCAACATACCAGGCATGCCTACAGAAAAACAGTATAAAAAGTTTAAAAAATGATAATTATATACTACTTTAACATATAATGAAATTAACCGATCTATAAAAAATCTATCCAGAAAAGTCAAAACCAAAAACATCATTATGTATCCTAAAATTTGTCTTTTATAATCAGACAGCTATATTCCTCCTTTTAAATAAATAAAATACAAAACGATAAAAAAAAACCTTTCTAGAAGCAGCTTTAAATTAATCTATCAAAAAAAAAAATTTTTAACAACACATGCATATTGAAGATCAAATCAATTATCATTAATTAACAGAAATGCCACTCCATATTTATATATATATATAAAGGTGGGAGTAGTCGTGACTGACTAGTTAAGAAAAAATATTCAAAACCAGGAGGTTATTGGGGGTGCAGTCATAAAATTAATGGCCAATTTTAAAGATGAATTTTTATTAGTTTTCAGCTTTCAAGAACAGTTTGTTTTTCAGGACATCGGAATTTCTTAATTAAACAGGAGATTCAAATCAGAAAATCAGAAACATCATACTCAAAAGACAAAGATGGTGTTTTACTTAATTTTTAACTTAAAATCGAATTACATGGGGAAAATCTTGTTTTAAGCGATTTTCTTTAATAGTTACATGGCTGGAAAAAAAACGTACGTTACAACAAGATTTTCCTCATGTAATTAGATTTTTAAGTTAAAATTAAGTAAACACCATCTTTGCCTGACTTTGAGCATGATGTTTCTGCCATTTTCTGATTTGAATCTCCTGTTTAATTAAGAAATTCATTGATGTCCTGAGAAGAAGAACAAACTGTTCTTGAAAGCTTGACAAACTCAATAAAGAATTCATCTTTAAAATTGGCCATTAATTTAGACTGCACCCCAATAACCTCCTGGTTTGCATATTTTTCTTAACTAGTCAGTCACGACTACTCCCACCTTTATATATATATATATATATATATATATATATATATATATATATATATATATATATATATATATATATATATATATATATATATATATATATATATATATATATATATAAATTGTATTTTGTTGATCTCGGTTAATCTCGCGACAAGCTTCTCTATCACATACATTGTGTAATGTAACAAATTGATATGATGGATGTAATTTAAAGTTTATTTTCTTCTTTTCAAAACATGTAAATAAAAGTTTGTTTTCAAAAATGTTCTTTTTACTATTAATTTATTTTTAATTTTTTAATTATCGCAAGCCTGTTCGGCTGCAAGAATGCGATATATGAAATTTCACTAGAGTTTCCTACGAAACCCGCCATTTTTCGTATACGAAAAATTTGAAAATAAGGACCTTTACAAAGTTGTAGATCTACTTGAAATAAGGGTTTCAATTATAATTATAAGAAATAAACCGTAAAAACTTTATTAATTATTAGTAAGTAATAAGGATCAACATAATTAAATAAAAACATAAAATCAGTATTAAAGCGCAATCTTCTTTATATGCTTTAGTCGTGAAAACACAAATATAAAAATCTCAAAAATAACTTCTGGGTTGCATGCCTTTTAAGCATATTACTGGGGACATGCAAGGCTCAAACGAAATAAAGCCCACTAAATTAGAATATATTTTAAACTGTACGAGAGTCAACGGGAGTTTTATGGCCAATTTAAGTTTTTTCAAGCAAATAAGTGTTTCTTTCATATTTTTAGCTGCTGAACCCAACTATTTAGGCTCCTTTTCACGGAAATTTTAATTGACATTTTTATTATTTCGAACTCTACAGCGTGATAAAAATTATTTGTTTTCAATAACTTTTTGTTTACAAGTTTGTCATTACAAAAACAACACATTATAAAATTTTTAACCTTATTACTTTTGCATTTCTTTTTTTGTCTGGATTTTTTTTCTAATATGTGATAGCTGATAAATGAAATAATAAAGATTAGTAGGATCAGGATAGTCAATTATCGTGTTAGTGTAGCCCGAGAGCTGGCACCAAATTTTGGGTAGGTATTTGAGGCAAGCTGAAAACTTGTCATATACCTCTCCTATTATACCCCAATAAGGAACTGTAGACCTGGCTGGTGAGTAGCGGGGCTAAATCAACCCCTAAATTTTTAAAAAATTTAATTTTTCCAAAAATATTTGAGGCAAAAATAATTTTATGTGTTGTAGTTTAATTTTTTAAGAAAAAAAAAAAATAACCAGAGGGTTTTGTCGACGTTTTAACATAACCAGGCGCGTGCAAAATAATTTTGCAAAAAAATAAAAAATGTATTTGGGGCTACTTGAAATTTTAATGGGGTTTATTTTTATACCTAAAAAAAAGATTTTCAAGAAGAAGATCTTTTTTGGTGGGACTTTCTACATGCCAGGTGATCTAACAAATTATGTATAGGTGCGACTGGTAGCGCTGTAGAAAAACTGTAGTGAAAACAGAGAACGTTTATCGGCAGCTGTCTGCGTTCTTGTTTGCCGCGTTACTACCAACGAGGTTACAAAAGAACAGAGGGAACGCAGGCGTTGAAAAACGGCAGGCGAAATGTCATTTCGGCCATATTGGTAACTCCCGGCAGTCCGAAGCAGTTTAGTTGTTTTCTTGTGTTTTGTTTTTTTTTTTTTTATGTGAGAAGTTTTGGTGGTTTAAAGACATTTTATAATTTTGGGAAAATAATGAAAAAGTGTTTGTTCAGGTTGTAAAAAAGTGGTGGATAAGAGGGAGAATTTGGGTGAAAAACATTTCACAGGTGTGTATCAACAATAATTTTATTTAACTATGATTCACGCTGTTTAAAATAAAAAATATGCTTTTTTAAATTTTAAAACGTTTATTTGTTAATAGATTAAAACATATAAAATTGTTTTCAAAGAAAAAATAGGCGGCTAAGGTACATTCAACCTTTTCCTTTTATATTTGTGTTGAAAATTTGAATAAATGGCAAAATTAATGCAGATTAATAAGGGTAAACTGAATTAGAAATCACTCCAGTAATGAAATCTAAAAATTTAAAAATTTTGGTTGACTTTATTTTGGCCAAATAGTAGCACCTTGGTAGCTCAAATTAATTAGTTTTAAGTTAATTTATTTTCATAATGAGCTTATTTTTTTTTTTTTTTCTGTTCTTATCTCTTTAAAAAATTCTTAAAATAAACTAATAACCAATTAGAAAAAAATCTCTTTGACTTCGATATAACAAATTACGTGTAACATATCACAATTCTAGTGGCAAAATTAATTTGGTTTTATTTTGGTATTCCAGTTTTATAACCAATCTTACGAGATGCTTATGATTATTGCTTTTTTGGGTAATTGTCTAGAAAGTGTCCGCAACTCCGATTTTGACCAAATTTGGTATACGAGATTTTTTTGGGGCGCTAATCACGAATCTTGGCGGAAACGTTTCGTTTTCGATTTATCCATCATTAATCCTGAAAATCAAACTAACCTCATTTACACTATTCCTCCTTCTTTTTGTATAGAATTCTTGATTTTTACACTAAATTGGAACACGATAGTTAATAAACACCTTTTAAAAACCTTTTTATATTTATTTTATACCTTTTTTTTCACTTAATTTAAAAAATCACTTTCAAACCCGCAACCAGGTATACAATAGGCAAACATGGCGGCCCCGTTTGAAAGTGATATTACATTTAATGAAAAAAAGTTAAAAAAAAACATTACAAAAGTTTTAAAGGTGTTTATAAAAATATTGTGTGCCCTTTAGTGTAAAATTAAAATAATGTACAAAAGAAAAGAGAATAAGTGTAAATGAGGTTATTTGATTTTCAAGTTTGATGATGGATATCTCGAAAAAAGGGAAAAGTTTCCCTCAAACCCGTTTTCGTTGTGATCAGCGCCCCAAAAAAAAACCCGATACCAGGTTTGGTAAAATCCCAGAGTTGTTTACCTCAGACAATTACCCCAATTTGAAGAATAGAATTAAATTAATACTTTTTATTTAACAGAATACCCAAAAATTAGACCAGAAGATCAGCATGGTTAGAGGCAAGGGACTTACAAACTTAGCAGTTAGCAAACACGCTGTTGTTTGTTCCGATTATTTTTCTGAGGACTGTTTTGACAGAACATCTATATGTGGCATAGTTCGGCTTAGGGACAGTGTTATCCCCAATCTATTTATTGATAAAATTGTTTATAATTATAGTATGAACTTCCAGGCTATGAGGGTCAGATAACATGCCGTATAAAAAGTAATCAGATTTTTGTTGTTTTAAAATTTTTGGAAAAAAACTTAAATAAGATTTTAACGTTTCGTCTTTAAGGTCCTATCATCAAATGTTTTTATAAAAAAGAATTATTTATTAACATTTTAAAACATTATCCCTAAATTAAAACTAAAAAAATGTCTTTGGTTAATTATAAATGGAATAAATTTAATTCTTATTTTTAAAAACTACAGGGATGTAATAATTTTCTCAAGGCAATGTATCAGGCTTTTAAAACCGAAACTTTCTAAATTCTTTTTGTTATTTCATATACACTGTATAATTTATAATAAATACTGTTAAATAAATTAATAAACATTAGAATGTCTTTTATTTGGTTAAATTATTATCTAATAAAACATCTCTTGTATTTGTTTTACTTTTATATTAAAGATAATAAAAAACTTTATCATTTTTTTAGCCGGAAGACCAATGTCTTTTTAAAGAAAATTTGTATGAATTTCTTAAAATATTTTTTTTAATAACATTATTGAATTTTCTGTGTAGAAATAACAAACTGCATACAATTTTCACAGGAATTTTTGAAGGCAAAATTTGTATGCTGTTTGTACAAGTCAAGTTGCATTTAATTAATAAAAAAAAAATAAATAAATCGCAAAAATTTTCTATGAAAAATGGCACTTTTTCTTTTCTCTTTCATTTTTTCTAACTTGACTTTTTTTTTCTTTAACTTTTTCAAAGACCAGTTAAGGACTTCTTTTCATTAAATTAGTTAATATACATCAAGCCTTTTCCCTTCTATGGATGAATTCGGTTCGCATATTCGCACTACAAAACAAAAAAATATATTTTTTTGAAAATGTTAATTTTTTAAAATATGCCAAAAACGCTCCTTGGATCGTATCTTATATTGACAAATATTTTATTTGGCTATATTTCAATTTTTTTCTTTTATTTTCAGTGATATGGGGGATACCCTTGTGGATACTCTGATGATATGTGTACTAATTTATAAAATTTTAATAATATTTTTTTAGCAAAAAAAACTAACTGTTTAACTTTTTTTAAAAATAGGTAGTTTCTTTGGGTTTTTTATTTTTTTATCATAACTTAACGATCAGTTAGGTATGTATATTTTCATATTTGCAAAATTTATATCATTTTTACAATATATAAATATATATTTATTCCAAACACTTCTAAATTATTTTTGTAATCGTTTTTAGTACACCTATAAAGGATTGCAAAAATAAACAACGCAAAATGAGGGAATACGCCTCTGTCGAATCAGCCATATTGGAGTCTCTTTGTTTACTCCAAAGTTTTAACGTGTGTAACATTGGTTGCGTTCTCTCTAGTTCCTTTTCTAACCTCGTTGGTTACTACTAGCTCTGGCGAGGTCACGTCGCTTACAATAGCCATGAGGTTTCTAGTCAAATTTTGAAGTAAAAAAAAAAAGAAAATATTGTGAATTTATGCTAAAATGATTTATATAAAAATGGTTGTGTTAATTTGTGTGTGTTTAATGTAAATCTATATGTAATGAATTACTTAAAAAATGTCACTTAGTTCAAAAATATTGTTTTTTTTTCAACAAATCTTAAGAGAATATTTTTTTAGAAAATTATTTTTAACAACTTTTATTTCAATATTTTTGCCGCTGCATTCAAAATCCATAAATCTTGTGGGGTTTTTGTAGGTATTTTGAACTGTGAAAGACACACTTGACATTAGTGGTCTCGTCAATATTTTCGATTTAGCGCTTGACTTAAAAAAAACACCAAAAGACCTTTTTGATTGCTTTTACAAAATCATGTCAAGAATGGATTTTTTTTTTTTAAAATGGCTTATCATTATAGAAAATATATTCAAGTTTTCAGAACCCACCTTTAACTTTCTGCGCGATCAGTAGTTGCTAAGATTATCAAAGACAAAATGATCCTTTTCTTTAACGTCCGATATCCCGCGAAAATTTAGGGTTTGAAAAAATGAAATAAAGTTTAAAAAAACAAGTTATTCGGTTTATATAGTAATAAATGGTGATAAAGTCAAAATATTTTTTTTAAGTCCGTAGACTTAAAAGAAAAACAAAAAAAAGTTTAAAATTTTTGTCCCTGGTTTTTTCAAGATAACTTGATTTTTTTATTTTTAAAGTTTACTCCCATAACTAGACACTTGGAGCTATAATTTGCTTTTTTTAGTTGACTCTACGTTGATTTTTTTTCAAGTTACAGCCTGTTGAAAATCACATAAAAATTTGATTTTTTTTCTGATCCCTTAATTTTTTCCATGACTTTTTTTAAAAGTTTTTTCTACAAAAGCATTCACTTTATCATCGTCTTTTTCGCAAATTTATGGATTTTGGATGTTGCGGCAAAAATATGAATCCGATAAAAAAAAATTTAAACAAAAGTTGTTGAAAAATTAATTTTCTAAAAAACATGTCTCTTGTGTTGAAAAAAACAATATTTTTGCTCTAATGTCAAATATTTAAGTAATTTGTTACACTTAGATTTTTAGTAAAATTGACTAAATAACAAATTTAAAGATAAAAAATATGTTCATTTAACACACAACAATCAACACAATCATTTTTATACAAACCAGCGTTTCTTAATCTTTTTTGGCCCGCGGACCAGTAAAATTTTGTAAAAAAAATCACAGACCAGTGATATTTTTATTTCGTAATTTTATAAATCAAAATTTAGTTATAATTGTTTTTTTTAATAAGTCATTTTTTTTCGGATAGAAGAAATTGTCCGTAGACTAGAAAATTTCTTCGCGGAGGGCCTGGTCGTCCGTGGACCAGCATTAAAATTGATAAACCATTTTTAGCAAATTTCCTCCTATTCTTTACCCCGAAATTCCGACTAGAAACCTTATGGCTATTGTAAGCGACCTGACCTCGCCAAACCGATAAACGCTCTCTTACACTACAGCTTGTCTATAGCGCTACTCAGTCGCACATATACATAATTTGTCAGATCACCCGTCAGAAAGCCCCACCAAAATGATCTGTCTTTTGAGAATCTTTTTTTTTAGTTATAAATAATACCTTTTAAAATTTCAAGTTTTTCAAATACTTTTTTTTTACATTTTTTGCAAAATATTTTTGCACGCGCCTGGCTATGTTAAAACCCCACAAAATCGTCTGGCTTATAATTTTTTAATTCTTTAAACATTAACCTACACCATATAAAAATTGCATATTGCCTCAAATATATTTTTGGAAAAAAATTATAATATTTTTAAAAATTTAGGGGTTGATTTAGCCCCGCTAGGTCAGCATTTAGTATTGGCGTTTAATAGGAGAGGTATATGACAAGTTTTAGCTTGCCTCAAATACCTACCCAAAAATTGGTCTCAGCCCCCGGGCTGGTCACGTTGCCCGTTGTTTGCAATGCCCAGAGAAAAAAGAAATGCAAATTATCGCCAATTAGGCGAGCTTGAACGGGACGAATAGTTGAATTAAGGGGCTAGACTTTCATACCTGGATACCCAAAGACTGCAAAGAAGTTTAGATACTGTGGTGAGATGTTGTCAGGCATGGCTTCAAGTCTTAAAGTTCAAGAAGGCCAAACACAAAGAGCTAGGGGCACAGGAGTTCGAGATCAACACCTCTTCAAGACCGCCGCCTAAGATTGCTAGCTTTACGAGATCGTTTCTTCACAACCAGGGCAATTGCAAACCAGTGGTTTACAGAACATGGAAGGTGAATTAGAATACGAATAATTTATTGTCGAATAAAAAGTTTTGCTCTTTTTTTATTCCGTTCTCACTGGGTCTTACCTTTAACTCAAGAGCATCGAAACAATCGACTTCCGTGGAGTAGAGAACGACTGGTGTGGGACCTAGATATGGAACAGTGCTATTTAGCGACAAATCCCGATTTTGTTTAGCCATACACGATAGTCGGGTACGAGTAAGATGGCACCAATGATGTTTAATATAAACGGCAGCTCTCATTTTACTCGTTTAGTATTCAAATTCTCTCCACCAATAAATAAATTGTCTATACATACACTAAAACCGCAGGTAAAAAAGGATCTTATGAGGTAGCCTTCATTTTATTTTTATCCACTTAAATGAGAGCGTTAAAGAACTAAAAATAGTTTGCGATTCTTGTTGTGGTCAAAACAAGAACTATAATTTCGGCTATTACATTTTATAGTTTACAAGACTGGCGGTTAAGAAGAATAAAGATGACATTTTCCAGTTAGAGCCACAGCTATCTTGAATGCAATCGTAATATAGGGCTTATTATTTAAAAAACACTGTAAAACTTCCTTTGGCTTGGAATGAACAGACGTATTCGGCATCGTAAATTGTAAAAATCAAAATGATTGTTGTTCTTGGACTGATCACCTCCAAGCTTACTTCTACCAGAAGTGTCCATACAAACTGCACTTTTCTGGTACCACTTTAACTTCTTTAAAGAAAGTTTTTTTTTATTTTTAGGTATCCTTTAAAATATATGTATAAAAAAATATATATTCATATTTTATATTTGGATTGGTGTTAAAGATATTTTAATATTTTTTATTTTTTAAATACCAAAACATAGTAAGTATTATTTTAATTACTGTTTTCAAAATTCCACTAGTAGGAAAATTTATTTTATCATGTGCATTTTTAAATTTTATTATATTTGTTTCATGTAGGCTGTTATTTAAATTTATATTAGTATATAAATAAATTTGCACGAAAAGCTCCATAACCATACACTAGCAATCTATTTTGCTATAAATAAACTGGCATACAGCTACAATCATATTACTGAATTGTTTCGAAATTTTATTATAAATTGGTTGCTTTATTATGTTTGAATACAAATATTGTGTTTTTATGCTGTACTAAAAGTTGTTTTTGGTCATATATAGGATGTTCGTAAAAAAATCGGTCAAGTGACGTTTATTTACAACCACATATGTAATGTTGACATTACTAACCCCACAAGTGTCACATTAACTACCTCGACTTCCCACCCTTATTTTTTAACCTTATTTTTCTCCTTCAATTACCACCCCCATTCCCCGCCTTCCTTAATTTACACTCTGTTTCATTGCAAGCGATAGGAACAAAATTTTACGGAATGGTTTAATAATCGTAAACCATAGGCGCGCTGGTATATGTATCTTTCTATATTTATATATTTAGATATATTTACCCTTAATTGCAAACAAAGTTAATAAATATTAAAAGTATTCGGATTTCTTGTGTTGTGTCAACTAAAATTATACCGATTTTATATGCCAATATTTTTATTATTTACTTTACTTATTTTTTGTATATGATTGCACGGTTTAATGTCTGTTTTTATATTTGTTGAGAACAACACAAAATAATGTAAACAAATTTAAATATTGATCATTCCATTACTAAAATAAATATTTGAATAAAACATATATTCCAGAAAGTTGTTAGGCCTAATTCAATCTGCCTTCCTAATGACGTACCGAGGGCCATTATTTGGCAGACCAATTACGTTTGATTACTGTCTACCTGTAATATTCCTTATTTAGCAAACTAATAATCTTTCTAAATGTGCAATTGGGTAGTTCTTATTATTGTAAAAGTGTTAGTTTTACAGTTACCAAAATAGCTTGTTCAACAACGCGTGCACACCTCGGCCATTTAACATTAAACGAAAAGCGTATTGTTAAAAACAAATTCGATTATATCACAAATGAGCAAAACTGTGATTTAAGTGTGGATGATAGAGTTGAAAAATGTGCTTTAATGACCGGAGAATTTTAGATAACAGATGACACAAAGCAAGCAATTAGATGTATTGTACATGGTTTCTTTATGGCAAAAAATATTCCGACTGTGGACAGTATTTTTCGAGCTGTCGGAAATCATCCGGAAGTGCCATCAATAAGTAGGGTAAAACTATGGAGAATTTTAAAGGGTTTGAATTTCCAGTGGAAGAAGTTCCAAAGAAAATCTTTCTTAATAGAAAGTTAAGAGATTGTTCAATGGAGAAGAGATTATTTAAGAAAAATAAATAATGTATATATACGCTAAAAAATTTTTGGCAAGATGGGAATCTTAGAGCTGCTCGCCAGGCTTTTAATGAAGGCCTTTTCACAGGATTAAGACCTCCATCTAGGTAGGGACAAAGACTAAAAAATATTGATATATATAATCGACTTATTACCAGAGGGTTTTGTTATTGTATTGGATAACGCAAGTTACCATTCTAAAAAACTGGAATATGTCCCAAATTTAAACTGGCTCAAAAAAATATGGAACTCTGGTAAATGCAAGAAACATTGAATTTCCCAAACATAGTGTTAAGCGAGAGTTATTACAACTATTAAAAATTTAAGTGGCGATTAATAAAGATAGTTATACAAATTTCGTCATTGATGAAATGGCGAAAAAACGAAATATTACTGTGTATCGGCTGACACCTTATCATTGCGAACTTAACCCCATAGAACTTATATGAACGCAATTGAAAGGTGAAGTTGCCAAAAATAATACAACTTTTAAAATAGCGAACGTTAAAAAATTTTTTCAAAAGGCCATATCTAATGTTTCTCCAGAAAACTGGCAAAGATGTGTTGAACATGTGCTACATGTAGAAAATAAAATGTGGAATATGGATATAGTAGTCGATGAAACTTTTTAACCTCTAATTATAAAAAGAGAGTTAAATGATTTAAGCAATGATAGTTCCTTAAGTGATCTGTCAGATATGGAAAATTGCCAAGAGGTAGATGTGAGTAATACATTTAAAATGATATGGATTCTGTACCTCAGAGCCAGACTATGGTAAGTCCAAGAATCAACTTTTCAGTAAAGTCATTTTTTGAATTATTTTAAAAAATCCCAAATCGTAAAATACTATTTTCCTGAATTAAAAATGATTTATGTTTGATTTAGTCTTGAGTATTGGAATAAAGAGAATACAATACTTATTTAATATGATTTTTCATTTTGGGACATTTTTTCATTTAATTTGTACTTAACATAGTCTGGCACTGTGGTGTATTTTTTTAAAAAAATTATTGTTTAATTTTTTAAATTTTTAATTTGGTTTTTTTTTTTAAATTTTTTAAAATTATGTTGTTGTACTTGTAAAAAAAAGTTTTTTTTTTTTTTTGGGGTTTTTATAACGTTAGTTTAAAAAAAATTGACGATTGCTAAACAAAAAAAATAATTTTGTCTTACGGGCAAATAAATAAATAAAACTTATAAATATATTTTTTTATATTTTTACTTAAACCTAGGTATTAATTGTTAAATATTACGTTATTTCTTTGTTGTTCGACCCAAAGGGCTGCCTCATATTAGACCGGGGCCAGAAGGAGTACCGGCAGCATTCTAATTGTCTATTGAATCATTGTAAATTGAATTTTAAAATAATTATACCCGTACTAATACAAGAAGCTTATTAGCATAAATTAAAATATTTTATTACTATCGCTTGCAACAAAACAAAGTATAATAGTTATTTACATAGCAAGGAGGGAAAGTGGCTCTTTTTCTCCTGCAAATAATTTGATGCACGACGCAAAGCGAAGGGCATTAAAATCCAACGAAGGGAATGCACTTTACTCTAGAGGAAGGTATATAATTTTTTCTACAACTTTTAAAACTTTCAAGAATTATGTTGGAATTTTGTATTCTATTTTTAAACTGTAGTTTTGATTGTTTAGATAAACCTCTGTATTAAAAACTTGTTCAAGTATAAAGTAAGATTTGATATCACTTAAGACATATACATAGGGAGGTAAAAATTTTACCTTCCTAGGGAGATAAAGTGCTGTTTTTTATCCTTATTCAGGAATTAAAAACGGTATTTTCTAAGAAGGTAGTGGAAAAAAATGTTCTGTAAACCTTTTAAGAAAAATTGTATAATTGTGAATTTTTTTTAATTATTAATGGGTAATAAGGTACTACAAAATTACAATTATTCTAAAATTCATTGGGGTTTTCAAAAAAAATTGGCCCAAATTCTTAACCATTTTTGTCCCCGGGGAATCCTTGTGCCCTTTAAAGGGGGCTTGCTTTTTTCTGGCACCAAACCATGCAATGCAACATCTGCGGCGTTCCTCATTAAAGGGGGGGGCAATTTAATTCTTTTAGACATTTTTTGCTATTTTTACCACAAATCGTAAAACAGGTTAAAAAACGTTGAAAAAACTGACATATCAATAACTTATTTGTCTCCTGGGTTTACGGCAGTTGTTGCATTATAACATTTAAAACGTGCCAACTTTTTTACCACAAATCCTGCGGCATGTCCAGAAAAAAGGCTTCCCTTTTCGGGGTTTTTGAAAATTCCAGCTGAGGGGCTATCTAGAATCAGCCCCAGATATTTTGCTTCTTTCGGAAATGGTATTGTTTCACCTTGCAGAGTTGGTTGTCTCAAGTTATCCAGGTTTCTCTTTCGGGTGAAGGGTATTAGGATTACTGGCAATAGACTATGATATTTTGTTTATATCTTTTGAGGAAGTATCCACTGCAATAATTTTGTTTTAAGTAATCCCTGTGACGGTTGCTAATTTAAAAATATTTGTGCAGTTCAATATCGCAAAGAAGGCTTAGTTAACTGGCTTTATTATTTATCTAAAATGAATTGGCTTAAAAAATTACCATTAACAAAATTAAAGACAAATTTACATCTTTAAAAGCAAGAAGAATAAGTTTAAATTTTAATATATATTTTTTTTTTTTTTTTTTTTTTTTTAAAAAAATTTTTTTTTTTAAAAAAATATAAAAAAAATAATATTATTTAAAAAAAAAATATTTTTTAAAATTTTTTTTACACAAGGAGGAAATTTGGGAAAAAAATTTTTTTTTTTTTGTTTTAAAAAAAAGCTTTTTAAAAAAATTTTTGCTCTTTTAAAAATTTTTGGTAAAAATTTGCATATTTATAGGGTTTAGAAAAGAAAAATTAAAAGGTTAAAAAAATCATTTATTTGTGAAGTATAAAAAGTTACGGAAAAGGTTGTTTAAAATTAAAAAGGGATCCAAAAAAATTTTTAGAAAAATGGTTTCTTTTATTTTTTTGTATTAAATTAATTTTAAACCTTTAAATTTTTTTTTTTTATCAAATTTTTTTGCTGTTAAGAAGCTGCGTTTTGGGAAAAATTTTTCGTGTCAATACGTTGTCCATTAAGGATAGTAAATAAAGGTTGTTAATTTGGAATTGGGGTAATATTAAAAAATTTTTTTTCACAAATTATTTAAAGTAAGCCGATTTTTTGAAAAATGATATTAGGAACTATCTTTTACATTTGAACCACTTTTTCTATTTTATGTCCATATCTTCTCAAATAAATACTTGACTTTTGGGAAACCCTTTAAATTTTTTTAATTTTTTTGAATACCGCGTATAAAATTTTTAAAAAGTTTTTATCCCAATCTTACTCTAAAAAATAGAATTTTTTTTTAAAAGTAGCTTTTTTTAAAATTAAAAAAAAAAAAGAAACTTTTTACTATTTCACCCCTTTTCCCCCTGGACAAATTTTGCCCCGGGGGGTTAAAAAAAATTTTTATTTTTAATTTTATCAAAAAAAATTATTTTAAAAAAAAGTTTTCTGTTTTTTAAATTTTTAAAAAATTTTGAACTTTTTTAAAGGGTTTAGAAAATTAAAAAACCTTTAAAAAGGGCCCGGGGAAAGTGCTTTTTTTTTGAAAGATACGGAAATAAATTAAAAAAAAGTTGTTCAAACGTGGGAAAATCTCAAAAAAAAAATTTTTTTGAAATATTCGGCCCACATTTATTTATTTGTGATTAAAATTTTATTATCAATTAACAATTCCAAATTTTTTTTTACTAGTAGGCGTTGATAGTGACAAGCTTTATTGATTTTTTGTTTTTTTAATTCATTAGCCGCAGTATTGTCAGCTTTAAATGCATACTTAACAGCAAAAAATTTGATAATAAATTGATATTAAAAAAATTAAATTGAAATTAAAATAAATTTAATCACAAAAATAAATGTAGGCCGATTTTTTTTTAAAAATTGGTTTTTAGAGACTATCTTTTTAATTTTTTTAAAAACTTTTCCTAGTAACTTATTTCCATATCTTCTCAAATAAATGCACTTTACTCTTGTACCATTTTTTGGTTTTTTTTTAAATTTTTTGAACACCGCGTATAAAATATGTTAAATGTTTCCATCCCAATCTTACTTTTAGAAGTAGCAAAATTTATTATCAAGAGTAACTTTTTTCGATAAAATCAAAAAAAAAAAAGTTTTTTTTTTTCCCCAAACCTTTTTTTTGGACATACTGTATATATATATATATATATATATATATATATATATATATATATATATATATATATATAACAAAAAGTAGCAAAAAAAGTTTTTTTTTTTAGCCGTACGGAAGGCGTCTTACGGAGACAGAGGCTACTTAATATTGTCTCTCGCCTGGCGGAAACAGGCTTTTCATCTAGTGTATTCATAATTACTTAGGGTAAGGCATATGGTTAGTTTTTTTATACCATAATAATATGATGCTAATAAACTGATACATTGATCCGTTGATGTTGCATTGATTTTGTTGAACCTGTTTTATTAATTTGCCCAAATGAGATTATTTTAGGTTTAAATAATTTATATTTATTTTTACTTACCCATTTAATATTTTCTAAAACCATTATAACAAGAAATAAACAAACACGATGTTTGTTTTTTTGTTATATTTTTGATAATTTACAGATTTTTTACTGTTTAATTCTCCTTCATTCTTTTACATTTTATCAAAAACACAACTTCTATCTTCAGGTTAATGCTGGGGTGCCAGGGCTCAGTAATAGTACCAACTCTATTTGTACCTCACATCAACGATCTTCTCTCTTTCAAAATTAGTCCCATCCACATTTTTGCTGATGATAGTATGCTTCATTCCGATATTCAGGTTCTTAAGCCAGTCCTTAAACCTAATTTAGAAAACAACTGTAGGTTAATGCAGATAGTTCTTTTACAGGACCTTAAATTACTATAGTTAAGGCTAAAAAAATATTGTCCAATTTAATGCCTCAAAACCACAATCATGTTGGCTGTCGCGAAAAAAGTCTGCCAGTGCTCATTCTTCACTTATGATCGGCCAAATTCTGCAAAACAAAAGGTTAAGTCATAACCTGGTTGGCGTTACTTTCGGAGATAACCTAAATTGGCATAAAAACATTATATCTATAGCCAGGGTAGCCACGTAAAAGCTCGGATTCCTATTTCGACCCAAAATAGTTATTTTTCCTACAAGTGCGCAAAGTAATAATTTTTCGCACACGACTGCCGTTGCCAAGCAATCAAGTGCGTAAAAATGACTTTGCGCATGCGTTAGGAACAGTATTTTTCGTACGAGCCTCAGATAAATGCGAAAATACACACAATAGGTATCGAGCAAATATACAATTAGATAAATTAAAAAATAAAAAGTAATTACAGGTTTTTTCTATATATATATTAACAAACAAAATTTAATAGTACGATGTGAAACACATTTTTTTTAATATTTCAAGAATAAACTTACCGAAATAAATATAGATTAATTAAACTCGACTTAACTGCTTGTTTCAATCAATTTTGAAAAAAACTACTCCTTGAACAAATAAGTAATGTAAATAAAATGGTTTTTAGTTAAATGGTAATTAAATCCTGAAATTAAATTATAAAGTTAAAATTAAAAACTGTTCAAGTAATTAATAAGTCTTTGCATGTTAAAAATAATAAAATAAATATTATTTTAATTAAATTCTGATGTTAAGCATCATAAAAATCCACCCTTGTTTAATTTCTTACATTTTTGCTCAGCTAATAATACGTTTGCTAAAAAAATAAAAATCGTCTAATAAAATTATAATTAAATAAGGTAATAATTAGTAATGTAAATTTATAAACAAATAAATATATAAAGGTATGTGGCAATGTCTTTTGGATATTCTTCCTATAATGTGATTTTTTTTATATAGCTTTTATAAAAACTGTCACAAGTTTGTTTTATACAATGGCTATATCCTTTAAAAATAAGATATATATTGAAACCGATATTTTAGAAACTGAACGAGACGCCAATTTAAATAATCCCATCTATTGCGTAAAAAAGTGCTACAAAAAAGCATTTTTCTTTTTAACCTATATCTAAAGGATATTTAGAATATTTTAAATTTAATTAAATAAAAAAGTTTTTTTAAAAGTTTATAGAAGTGTATTTCTTTGAAAAATAAAACGTTCAATGAAATAATTATTTTCCTAACAAGTGCGGCAAATGATACCTTTTTGCACGCGGCTGCCGTTACACGAACGACGCGCAGCGGAGTTTGGGTAAGCAGCCAAGAGCGGATAAGTACCTTTCCACAAGTGTTAGGAACAAAATTTTTTCTATAAGCGAGAGGAAAAACCAACATAATTTTAGAGATTTATGATTAAAATATTATTTATTAACAAAGAAATTTATACATTAATTATTATTATTAACATTTAGAGTAAAAGTGCAATTGGTCGCGTTTTGTAAATTTATTGTTGCCGCGAGTTGCTTTTCTGTAGAAAACGTTGGCGGCGGCAGGGTTGGGTTCTTGATGAGCCAATCTTTGGCAACTATGAAAGTAGTTTCTTGAACCGAAAGGTTTAGTACATTGGAAGATGACATTGACGGTTGTTTCTGAATAGTGGAAGGTGTTTTGGTAAAATTGAGTATTTTGTTTGAAATATCCTTTCTAAAATTTGTTGAATTCTCGAGGTATCCTTCAGCGACTGATGTAGAGTTCCAGCCTCCAAGACGTTTAATGTTGGATATTTATTCTACAGAGTTTGCGAGAAATGTTGCAAAGGACCGGCGAAAGCTATACCCAGTATACAATTTCGAGTTAGGAAGTTTGAAATAGGCCGCTATTTCCGATGGCAAATCGCCTATGTGGTGTTGTCGGCTTTCTTAAACTGGCATGTATAGATTCAAAAAATTTTCATTTTCGGCGTCTCCAGAATTGACACTGACTGCTAGAGCTGTGATTTTTGAGTCTGGGATGTGTATCAATACTAAATTTCCTTGGTATTCAATATGGTCTAGACATATTTTTGTTAACTCCTCTCTACAAGCGCCCGCTAAGCCAAAAATCGTAGCCACTTTTATATGTAAATAAGTATCATCTGGTGCTTCATCCATGAATTTAGACATTTCGTCTTTTAAAAAGACTTTAGCCTTTTTGGGTCTAAGACCAACGCTTTGTTTTTTAAGGTAGGCCGTCACTTTGAAAAACTTGCTTAATCTATGTTCTTTCGTACCTTTGTAACTTAATCATACATTTTAACATAGAGTATCTAGACCACAATGTATTGGGTTTACATGTTTTTGATAAATAAGAAAAATAGGCCAGAAAAATCTCTTCTTTAAAAGATTTTACACCATTACTTTGACACCAGCTCTCAAAAATAACAAATTATTTTTCATACCTGTGACGTGATTTCATGGGCAGAAGATCTATACTTGCTATTTCTGCTGCTTCGATAATAGATGCTGGTAAATCATCGTCAGAATCCACTGAAAATGTTTTTTCAATTTGGTTGAAAAATGCGTGACAGAAAATTAATTTTTGATAGATTCATAAACAATTATTGGTGGCTATGTATTCTATGATAATTTATATGGAGTAATTAAAAATATGTACTTACATTTTGGAGATTAGGATTATTTTATTTTATTTAATAAATGTTATAAAAATAACAGGATTTAATAAATGTTATAAAATTAACAGGATGAGAGGGTCAAAAAAATTCACAAGTTGCAAAGCTCATAACACAAAAAAAAAATAAATCCTATCTAGCCAAAAAGTAGAAATAAGAAACACATAAGTCGAAAAATATATCTGACCCTTAAGTTGCTATAATTTTCCAGCTACAAGTATGTAAGATTGAAATAAAGGGTAATTGACCATGTCTTACTGTTGCAATAAGATTATTTATTTATGTGAACGAATTTGGTAGTATAACTATGCAAGAGATGAAGGTTCAGACTTGTTCTTTCGTTTGGTATATTACTCCCTACAAGATTTTTTCTCGTTATAGCAAAAACTCAATTTTGATACGAAAACTGTCAGAAAATTTTTGAATAATCAATTTCGCCCGCTTTCGGGAGTCTTTAGGGATGAAAATTTTTCAAACTTGGAACAAAAATATTTATGATATGTGAATACTCATTTCTAACGTAAAATTTTCCGTTCTTTCAAATGGCAGTGTTATTTAAAAAAAAAACTATCCATTCATGCATAAAAATGCGTTCAAAAGTTTAGGGGGTAGTTTCACCCTCTTTCCGACACTTCTCAGCAAGGATTCGTTTATTTTTCGATTTTTCTCCTTAAAATCTACTAGTGTGCCAAATTTCATCAACTTTGGTGTCGGTTAGAGAAAAAAACCTCTAACGACTGGAGTATTATTAAATGTTATAAAAAGACTAAAAAATTACAGCAAAATTCAGTTTCTTCAAATATATAACTATTATAAGCAAAATTATGCTTTTTTATAATTAAATACTAATTTATGTTCAAAAACTAAAAGATTTTACTTTTCCGCACTAGTGCGGAAAAGTACTATTTTCCTCACGCAGATTAGTGCAGAAAAGTATAGATTTCCGCATGCTTTTAAAAAAATATATTTTTACTTTTGAAGATCATCAGTGTCAAACCTATTTAACAGCTCAATGGAGAAAGAGTTTGATAAAAACAATTGGACATAAAACACCTTAATTATGAAAAGGCATTTGATAAAATGCCTTTTCATAATTTCATAGGTTTTAATATAACTGGGACAATATGGGGTAAAAAAATCTTTTATTGGAAATAAGAGAATTTTTAAAATAAAGAACAGTTACGGTAAAGGTTTACGAAAGTCTATCAGAACCTTACAAAGTAAACAATGAAGTTGAATGGTGGGGTCATCTTTAAATGGTCTAGTAACCTTACTAGAGACATATTAGGTTCGGTTTTCTTTTTCGCTGATGATAACAAAATCTTTGTATATTTATTAATATCCCATAGAGTATGATAAGCAGACGTAAAAATTATTAAAATTTAATCTAATAACTGCAACTTATCAAGACAAAATGCACTACTCTACCATTTTATTACAATTTTACCAGTAAACTTTTATTTAAAAAGTAAAAATATTTGAAATAATTAATTGAAAATATAAGATCATGTAAATTGTTTAAAATACGGAGTATATATTTGATATCGATCATTTTAGAATACCATAGTAAAAACAATTACCAAGCTCTAAGAATCATACATCAGACATAAGGTGCTAAAGAAATAAAAATATTTAAAAATTTTAAAAGAAGTTTTGCAAAAGAGATATAAAAATTCTGAATGGGGCCCAAGTTTTTTCATATAAGAAAAAAATTTAAATATACAAACGGTAACAATAAAATAGCAACTACTGAAAAAAGATTAATTAAAATACAACTGAAGGGACACTATTTAATATACAGTAAAAAATATAAAATGGAACATAATAAAAAAACGTTGTGCCAAGCAAACAAGAAGCAACTTTCTTTGTATGGTACATTTTACAATAATTCGTTAATTTCTCGACCGCAATAAAATTTAAATTACCACTCTCAGTGGAAAACTCAGCCATATATAAGTTACCTGACAAATATCTATTGGGTAGGCCTTTTGAAAGGGTACAGGTCCTGATTACCTACTAATATCAATAATTTAGGTTATCTATTTTGGAAGCTCAATAACACACACGAAAATACCTTGTCAAACAACTGATGAACTAAGATGAAAAGACTCTTCTTTATATTGAACATCTGCAATTTGCCTTTAACCTACATAATTTACCAAAAAGTAGGTACAATAATAAATAAAGGAAATTTTAAGTCCGAACCAACATCAGGGTACCCAAAGTGTATTGAGTTTTACAACTAACAGTAGCAGGTAAATCAAGAAATTAACGAATTATTGTGGAATGTGCTGTAACTGCAATCTTAACAAAATCATTGAAATATAAGGTCAACAAAGATTTGATATCACATCTAACCACAACTAACTCTTAATAAGGAGTAGAAGTTACATCGATTTTTAGCAGCCTATTGTGATTAATAAATAATAGTCCTTTTTTATTCCAGGATTACAATTTATTAATAATAACTAGAATCTAAAACAAATTATAAATCTGGTTTTGCATTTATATCGAAATATTCCAGTACGAAGTTAATAACATCCATCAATATGTATGAAGAGCTTAATTTCTACTCGGCATGCATTACTCTCAGAACAGGTGTGATTATGATTAAAGTTAACATTATAAAATAAAATAACGACTATAGATACCACCCAATAAATCTAACGAATTATTAAATACTTAACAAGATTTTCCCAGAAGTACTTTTGCCTTTTTAAAGGGAAAAAAACTGAAAAAATTATAATTAAAATATGATGACAATTGTAAAAAGCCAGTAACCTAAATATACGGGGGTGTTATTTTAAGGTATGTCATAATAGAAGGAGGCCCGGGATCGATTTTAAGTCGGAAAATTAAATTTCCCTAAAATGCTTAGTTATTAAGATAGGGGAATTTTGTTTTCTTTTTTTTTAAATTTTTAACCAAATGACAAAAGTATACAAAATTTGGTTTCGGGGGTTTTTTGAGGCGAGTTTAAATTGTCCACCTTTTTATACACAAATTTTTCCCTTCCTGTTTTAGATGTCAAAACTTTTTTTAAGCTTAGAATTTTGCCCCGTTTATTAAAAATAAGTTACTAAAACCCCCCCCCCGAAATTCAAAAATGTATACTTTATTTAAGTGTCTGGGAGAAAGGTTCCTCGAAAAACACACTTTAAAGGAAACCAAATTTTTAGGAAAATGAATTTTGGAAATTATTTAAACTTGCATAGTGGTTTTACGGTGATCAAATTTTTTAGGGCAAAAACCGAAAAGCCCCCAAACCCCCCCAAAATCACCCTAAAAAAGTCACTGGGAATTGGGGCCTTTGAGGGGATTTTAGTTGGAGGCGTTTTCATTTTTGTGCCCCGAAGACTTGATCATCGTGTTAAGATATCACTATGCAAAGTTTGAAACCAATTGGCCAAAATTCAGTTTCCATAAAAAAATTGTGGGATCCTTTAAAATGTGTTTATCTCGAGAACCGCTTCTTAGGACTTTAAAAAAAGTATACTTTTTTGATGCAATGGATTTATAGTAACTTATTCTTTAATAAACAGGTCAATATTTAAGTTTAAAAAAGTTACGACATCTAAAACGTAGGGAGGCCGTAGCGGCGCCCCTAGGTAGCAACATCAAAAGCGGAATTTAATTTCTCGCTTCAAAACCCCCCAGATCCCAAATTTTTGGCTAGGTCATTTGTGTAAGAATAATTAAGAAAAACGAAAGCAAATTAAAACTTTAACACCCTGTATCTTAATAACTAAGCATTTAGACATTATATGAACTTTTCGAAAAATCGATCCCGGAATCTCCTTCAAATTTACATACCATTAAGTAACACCCTTATATTTTTTCTATATGAAACTTAAATTATATACTTTTTTAAAAATTTTTCATTTTATATTATTTTTGGGAAATTTCAATAAAATTTTACATTAAAGGAAATAAAAACAAAATACATATAAAGATTTACAACAAAAAACATCGTACATAGATTACAAGGAATTAAATATATGATGTCCATTGAATAAACAAAAAAAATCGTAACTGCCTAAAAAAACTTTAGCAGGCCAAAATTGAAGTTGACATAAAAAAAATAAATTAAAACATGATCGATTTATGTAAGATATTAATCAAAGTTTTATATGTTCGTCTTTTGAGTCTGCATTAACTGCACATAACTACAAAAACTCACACAGTAATGTTTGCATTGTCAAAATGATGCTCAATCTATATATATTTGTCTGTCCACGTGATTCTGAAGTTATGGCTTGAGCTAAAATCATGAAATTTGGCACAGTGGTGGTCTTTAGCAGTGGCTAGAACCTAACGAAGCCCGTTTTTTGAATTTCGCCCCCGGGACAAAAATAGGAGCGAAAAAGTGTTTTTTTACCGTTAGCCGTACGAAAGGCGTCTTACGGAGACATACTTAATCTACTTAATATTGTCTCTCGCCTGGCGGAGACAGGCTTTTCATCTAGTAGAATATATAACAAATATTTGTTTTAAATTATGTGCATAGTGCAAGGAAAGTACCCGGAAAGGGTATTAGCCTTATAGTCTAAAGGGAAACGCGCATAAGTACCAAAACTTTTTAATCCCAATTTTTTTTTGGTTTTTAAATTGCCCTAATGATGATATAAATCATGTTGTCATGGGGCAACCTGGTCCATATTGTTTACCCGAAAATGTTTAAACGATTACAAGGAAATTGTTATTTTTCAACCGGACTTTTTTTATTCTTTCTGAAATAAAATAAAAGGTCCCATTAATTTTTTTGATAAAGTTATTATTTTTAAAGATATAAATTATTAAATGTGAAAATTCAAATTTGGGGACTTCAACCTAAGATAAATATATAAAAAATAAATATATAAAATTAAATTTTTTTATTCTTTATACAATAGTTAATAATATTCCTATTTGGTTTAAAAAAATCATTGTTTATATTTGCTTTTTTATTGAAACTATTAATTTTATCAAAATTGATTGGGAGCAATGCTATTATTAATTACAT
>JAHBCN010006747.1:0-47073 GCA_019359885.1 Listronotus oregonensis
ATGTTTTGCCATTTCTGTAGAAGGGATAGTTTTATTTGTTAATCATAAATTGTAAACACTAAAAATATTTCTTTTTTAATACATATTTACCTTAAAAATGCATCAAAGAATTAAGAAATAAATTCTGTTATATGAGGTAGCTCTAAGGGTCTAAACATTGCAGTAAATCATAATTCGTATTATTAACATTTTTTAAAATTTGAATTACTAATTAGAATCACATTAAAACATTTTAAATTGTTGAAAACTAATTGTTGGACAAGTTGCGATATAAGGGGTAGTTTTTATAAGTTGCAAAGTTGTAACCCATCACGATATGAAATTCGTTTAAGTAAAAATATTTCACAGCACGAGGGCAAACTAGGGAAAGGATCCGAAACAAACACAAGGAAATACTGGAAAAACCTCAGCAGACAAAAGAACGAAGGAAGAACTACTCAGACAAATTAGGAAAAGACTTTGCATAACAGTAGAGTTGCTAACAGGGCATGATAACCTGAGAGGACACCTACACAATGGGGACCCAAGTTGCAGAATGTGCGAGGGGAAAGAAACAGCCTACCATATACTGTGCGAATGTAAAGCGTTGAATTACAAAGAGAAGGCATTATTTGGGCAACCGAAAATGAGCCCACAGGAATAAATTAACCAACCAGGCTCGGAGTTATACAGACTTGTAGAAGGAACAAGACTAAGGGAAGGATTGGTATAAAAGATAATGGGAGATTAGGCACAAACTAAACACAACTAACCCCAAGAGGCTGCGCTGCTCGGGTAGTGAATCAAGGCGGGTCCCAGGAAGAAGAAAAAGGGTACTTATTTAAACATAATTTAAATCTACGAAAAGCCTAAATCGGCGATTCTCTTCTTTTTTCATACAATGGTGGTTTTCACTCCGTGATAATAAAAAGCCGATATCTTGTAGTGTAAAAGGTATAGTGACCTTAATAACCAATTTTTATGAAAAATTTAATTAGGGCAAAAAATTGCGAGAACACCCTAGGCTTACCGTCACTGATGGACTAATAAAAAAAATCACACCACAGACGGTTTTCATTTTATTAATTACAAAATTGCTTACCAAGCAATCCATTCCGCCGACGTTTCAGAAACTGTTTACAGACAGCTTTAAATAAAATATCATCCCTTAAAAATTTTAAAGAACCCTAGGTTGCATATTTGCGTCGTCGTCTAGGTTAAGCCTTGATCAGTGTTTTTATTTTGATGGCTATTATACACTAATGCATAAATGTGGAAAAAAAAGCTTTTTAAAATTTTCCATAAAAATGCATTTGGCACTTACAGAGTAAATTGACTAAATAATTTGAGCTGATAGTCAATAAAGACCCCCGTTAAGTCAATTTCCGGTAATCATCCGTTCTAAACAAAACTTGAGCGTACAAAAAGAAAATGAAAAGAACTAAGAATGTATAAGACAAGTAAATGAAGCTAGCTTATCACTCCTGCCGTCTGCGATGCTTTACACATTTAATAACCTGCAATATGTTGCAGGCCCGTCTCTTTTGAGACGCGGTTGTCATTTCGCGCATTCACCCCATTAACCCTAGCGCGTTTCTTCGATAAACTTTGAGGGCCAAATTAACTGGAAACATCTTTTATTTGTTTAGGTATGGCAGGGTGCAAAGCCTTAATTTATTAACGTCGAGTCTTACATGTTTAAAATATTATAAAAGATTATAGCTTGTTTCCTTATTTTGTCAACAGCTGATAAAAAAATATTTTGCTTATCACTTAAATTAAGGTAATACCTTAAGCATTATTCGGGATGTTAAAATGTCGACATACATATTTTAAATTAGTTTAGCCAGACGATTATAGTTATTACCATAGACGCACAAAACAATGCTAAATTTATTGGTAATAGGTTTTGACGCTTGCTAACTCGAGCGGGCGCCTATCTAGAAAAAATACGTTTACACCCTGCTATTTAAACGAACACTGTTGGCAAAGCTATAAAATTAATAATTATTTTTTTTTTACTATATAATAATAAAATTCTAATTACGTGAATTTTTACTTTGAAGATTTAAAATTTGAATAAAAAACATAATTATAGTTAATGGCATACGCGGTGTTAAATATGATTTAGAATTTTTCAAAATATATTTTTTATTTTATGACATCCACACATATCATGAAATGCTAGAATTATACAAAAAAAGTTTATATTCATTTATTATTAAGAAATCAAACGATCCGATTTATTATTTTCTACAATTTAACAACACAATATTGATTTTTGATGTCTCGCATATTGTGTTGTTTTTGCGTTGTGTTTCTCTGTAGTGGTAATAATGAGACATTAGAATGTGCCGACTTTTTCAGGTACGTTTAATAAAATGTCTAAAAATATTTGTTAATAGTATAATTTCGTCTTGCTTACATCCCCTAAACTGGATATTAACAAAGTGTTTATCCTTTTTATAACTTTTTATGTCAAATTCGGAAGCCTCATGTTTAAATTTAAACAAGCAGATTTACAAAGACATACAAACATCCAAAGTAAAAATTTACATAATTAAAATTTGATTATTATACAGGACAATTTTTTAAAAAATTATTATCATTTCAACGAATTTGATCTATTTCCCGTAGAAATAATTCCTAATTACTGTTACCATTATGATAGCTTTGGCAACAGTGTTTGTGTATATAGCAGCGTGTGAACGTATTTTCTCTCGATGAAAGCCCGCTTAAGTAAGCGAGCGTCCAAACCTATTACCAAAAACTTAGCATTGTCTTGTGCTTCTATAGTGACAACAATTGTCTTTGGTTTAGCTGAAATATATATAATTTAATTTATTTTGGATTCACAAAAACTTTTTAAAAAAACTCTATAGGATTTAAAGTTTATTTTTATTTTATTTGTATAAACTGTGTATCTTTCTGCCTTTTAAGTTTTTTTTTGTTTAAAGCCTTTAAGATTTGTAAGTCGCAAATTACTGCCGCTTACTTTACTTAAGTCAATCACTATATGTTAGTGGGCACTTAATTCTTAATCCTTTTTGAGCACCGAAAATATCTATTTATTTAAAAAATAAACTGAAACACTTACATATATCATAAATATTAAAAAAATACCTTATTTATTTCTATACAAATACAGACTAATAAATTATTATTTTTATTGCAGGTAAGAAGCCTATATGTTCATATCCGTCTAACAATAACAGGTAAGAATAAAGCAAAAAAAAACTATTTTTCGTTACGATAACCCTTTATTTATTAGGACGTAGCCTGCAAAAATTTTTAGATATAAGATATTTTTATTATTATTTTTTTTATTAAAGTTTTGTTAACAAATGGTCACTTTTTAAACTTTTCTCAAATCAGTGTAAGAATACTTCTTACGCAATTTTATGTCTTTCTTAGGAAGTCCACTTCTTACTGGACTAAGGAAGCATGTCCAAATTTCCTTTTTTTCGATCGGCAAGCTTTTTAAAACTTTTACTATGGGTTTTTTAATTAAAAATACCTTAAAAGCAATTATTTAGTGTGACGTACTCTGTTTTGACTTCGAGCGCGAAACCAAAAATATCGCGCAAAGGCTTATTTTCAGCGTTAAATTAAAATTATTAATAATGGAGTTAAGGGTTTTTTTGGAAATTTTATCCTCTTTAAGGATATTTCCTGTAATTTCCGCTATCTCTTATGGTTTTTGAGTTATCATCAAAATTCGAAAAGGCTTTTTTTTCATTTTTTGTTATTAGTAATTGCAATTTTTATTGGCAGAAAAAACCCTTAAAACGCCTTTTTATGGTAAGGTCCTGTTCATTTCTTGTTAGATAATCCTGTGTATTATTATTTTATTGTTTAAATTTAGTTGAAAAGATCGGTCTCGGACTATTTTTTGTAGCTCTTGTTTTTTATTTAAAATCTTTGTTTTATAAAGCAAATTGGGCCAAATTCCTTATTGACAAATACATCAAAGCATACTCAAATTTATCTAACCAAAAAAAAACATGCCTGTTAAACTTAATTATTTTATGATAGTTACATGTTATGTTATGTGGGGGTGGATATTTCCTAATATATTCAAAAATAAAAAGCTAAAATTTGGACTCTAATTGGTTTTATTTTATAAATATATACACTTTTTACACTTTAGTACAGGACTGTTCGGTGTATAACGTGAGTCCAGAAATTATTTTAGAAATAGAAGAAAAAATACTTAATTGCGAGAATATATTAAAGATGGAGGTAGCGAATTACTCGCTAAAGGAAGATCACGTGATCCGGCTAACCAGTTGCTGCGCAGACGATCGAAGCGTACAAAGCTGTCTTCTGCGTCATTGACTTAACACATCGGCCATGCTTTTTAATGTGTGTCTGGATAGGAAGTTAAATTAATAAGAGGGGTTTAAATAAAAATGGAAAAACAGTAAACTCATCCCATATAAAACTTAACTTTGCTGGCACCAACCCCAAAAAAAAAATTGGCCCCCAATTTGTTTTGCGCCTACTTTAGACTTGGTTTTTGTTGATTTATTTATGGTATATATATATATATATATATATATATATATATATATATATATATATATATATATATATATTTTAATATATATATATATATATATATATATATATATATATATATATATATATATATATAATATATAAATAATATTATTAATTTTCTAATTTTGAGTTTTTTTTTAAGTCGGATTATTTTTATTTTTTTATTTTAAAATTAATTTTATTCCCCAAAAGCCTAAAACTGTATTTCAACGTTATTAGACTCAAAATACTATATTTACATAATTGTGTATAAAGTTCTATAGTAATGTCCAGGTGTGTTTTTAAAAACGTATGAGCAAAATATAGAAAATGCCTCATTTTAAACTAAACTCTGGAAAAAAGTTTTTCCCTTTAATCAGATATTCAGTTTAATTTAACTCGAAACTTTAAAATGCTGGAGTTTACTTCTAACGACATCAGCGTTGCGCTTTTTTCTCGTCTGTTGCGAAGTGAAATTATAAATTTAAGCAGTTTTAATAAACTATCTATAAACATCCGAAGCCTCAAAAAGGTGTTTGCAAACTCTATTTAAACTTTTATAATCTTTATTCAGGTTTCTTTACAAACTTGTTTGCGAGTCTAGCAAGTTTGTAGGTATGTCCTTAACATATGTGACGTATAAACAGTATTCTACAGGGTTATCTACCGAGGATTGAAGGGGGTGATATTAATGGCTTTACCCATATTAAGATATAGCCATCTTCCTGAAGAGCATTTAAGAAAATGATTGAAATTGAAACAGAAGGAACACAATATAAAATTAAAATTTTTCTTATTGACCACCAAAAAGTTGGAATCATATGGAACAAAAATAGTTATGAAACTATAAAAAAAAATTTCCAATCTTCTCTGCTTTTCCAATAACCTAAAAATCGATATTGACATTCTGCTCATGGGCGCTATTTGGGGAAATAATTGTAAATATTAAATTAAAATATGAAAAAGTCAGGTTGGTTGTCATGTTATCTAAAAAAATTATTTAAAATTTAATTCTTAGTCAATGTGTAAACTATAAATAAAATTTTAAAAATTTTTAAAAAGTTTTTTTTGGAAGATGTTTCCAAAAAAATTACAAGTTACAACTTTTTGCCTTATAATTAGTTTGCTAAATAAACTGAAGGCGGTCAAAAGCAATATTGTTTTTAATTAATTATAAATATTTTGAAAAGTCAAATTATCCCGAGCGCTTACTTTATACAGGGTGTTTTCTAATTAATTGTCAATATTTAAGGAGGCCATTTTTGGGTCCATTTTAAGAAGAAAACTTTATACGAACGTATGTCCTAAAGTCTTAACTTTTAAGGTACAGGGTGGTAAAATTTTCAAAAATAAATCATTTATTAATAATATCTGTAATACCACTTTAGATATTTTAATGAAATTTGGCATACATATATCTTGTATCAAGAGGCATTTTTTAGTTTACTACATTTATTTCCACCAGTGGCGTTCGTACAGAAATTAACCTGCCTATTTTGGCAGATATTGATGGTATGTCACTGATTTCTCTTAAAATAAAATACATTTTTAAAATCCCCAATCATTTCTAAGCAAAGTTGGTCACTTGATTTTTTGCAATCCAATGCACGGTTTTCGCTTAAAAAAATAAAAACTATTTCTCTGCATGATCATAACAATATCGGTAAACAATATCATCATGCAGAAAAATATCTAAATTTAATTTTTCTAGGTAAAAACCGTGCGTCGGACTAAAAAAAATTAAGAGATCAAATCTGCTTATAATTTTTAACTTTAAGTGGCCAAAATGGCTGACGTATTATCGATGACGATTTTTTTTCCCAAAAATGTTGCACTTTTACCCCTTATTGCTAACCCCTGTATCCAGTAGGTTGTCAGCCTGCGCGGGGACATAATTAACAATACTAAATGAACATTTTTAGGGAGAATCTCCATATTACTGATGACCATGATTTTTCTCTAGCTCTTAGACCATTGACACAGGGTTAATTTTTTTGATGAAATTAAAATTACTATAATAATTACAACACAGGTTTTATTTTTGGCAAAATTATGCTACTTGCTATATTCTTGGGTTTTTCATAAAATAAATAAATCTGGAACTTGAATGAAAAATATAATTACTTTTTCAGAAAAGCATACAACTATTAGGTTTATTGATTTATAATTCTTTAAAAAATTTAAATTTATTTTTGCAATTTATAGCTTAAATAGTTTATATGTTTGTCTTTCATTTTTATGCAGCATTCTTATTTTTTATGGACGCGATTCAGTCTTATTTAAATTTTCCACAAAATGTTACAGTTCGTTTCGAAATAACACACCACGCATAACTGATAAAGGCAACGTGAAATGTCTGACGTTTCTATTTGAAAAGCTGGAAATTCATGCAAAATCTGCCATCATAACCAGAACAACAGACATTTCGTTCAAAAATGGAAAAACGAAAACGGTACAATACTACGTTTTCCTTAGTATAATGGTTTTAATAATACAGGAAAAACAATTTTTAGTTGAGTTTTCAGGAGATCTATTTTAAGTATAAGTATTGATATTTGTACTTATGAAAATATTTAATAGTGTTTTTGTAATTTTTGTTTTGTATAGATAGTTCATGTCCTGCATTAAAAAATTATTTCTTTAAAGTTAAGGTCGACGTCGAACTATGCTTAATTTACTTGATTTATTTTGATCGACGCGATAACTCTGATCTTATATTAGGTCAGCTTACGCTTCTTCTTCTTCTTACACTTAGTTCTAAAATACGCCTTTGATAAAAACGCTGACGTAAAAAAGGGTAAAATAGTGTGCTTAATAACAAACCGACCTATTTTTTTTATATCAGTTACTTTTGAAAAAAGGAAATCTGTGTAATAAATTATGTTTTCATAATAAAATCATAATCTCAAATTCGACGATTCATTGTTAGTTGTGGGAAGTTCTGTGGATTGACGGTCTGAGTTTTATGCATATTTTGGGACTTTTTTGTAAGAACCAATGAAGAGAAAGAATTTTGGAGTTTTTATCATTTATTTATTAGTGTTTTAGAAGTATACATATAAATTTTATTTTCCAAATATTCATTAGATCCAAAGGTATAGCTCTGAAGACACCTGCTTCGAAAAAATGGAGCGCTCACTCCCTCCACGAAATCAACTGATGGGCTTATCTGAAACTAAAAAAATCGGCGAAGTTTTAATCTGTAAGTTTAAATACACGAAATGGACTATTATGAAAAGAAAATTTTAAAAATTTGATTTTTGACAGGCAGAAACAAAAATTCAAATTTCATGTATTTTTGGTCAACTTTTTGTTCCGTGCGTCTATATGTGCTTAGTCGATCCTATAAATTTGGAGTAAATCGACTAAGCTGTTCTCGAGATATGTTGGAGGAAAGTTTAAAAAACTTAGTTTTTCAAGTTTCAAGTACAAATATACTATAAAAATCCCAACTTATCATTAATTTTCGATACCAAGAGAACACAATAGTGTCAGCCACTCAGCGCTCCGAATACCTGCCTCTTCAAACTGATGTTTCTTTATCAAAAAAAAAAAAAAAAATAACCTGTTAAACGGGAGAGCTCTCTTACTAATTTAAAATATAGCAATTTTTCTTTTAGTTTTTACTTTTGTTAGTATAGTACATGATACAATATTATTCTTTTAAAACATACATCTTAAATTAATAATATAATAGATAAAAAGAAGGTACGCACTTTTTTGGAATTATTTTAAAAAGCCAGATTTTTAAACCGGTAATATTGACCTTCTTGCGTCGTGTAAACTGGCTTAAGGTCTCTATTTTTATTTATCCACAACTTTCATGCCACTTTTTAGAGATTATTATCATAATTTTATCTTATAATTTTCTTACATGCTCGAGTCCATGTTTATGAAAATATTTTTTGTTGTTGCATAATGGCTCAACACCAGAAGTAGTTCCTGATTATAATCACATCGTGGCGTGGGTTTAAATAATACGTTGAGTTCTCTTAAGAGAAATGTGTGCCTAATTGCTTTTAACAGTTAATTATTAATAATTTTAGCAATGTTGTTTTCTTTTAAAATTATGCCAGTTTTGTAGTCAGGTAGAATGGCATTGCTAGACCTCGCCACCATAAAACATTATTTATTTTTTGTCATCTCAATTTGTTTGGATAAAAAACCTTTTTATTTATGTATTTTTGTAGTTCGTCTTAAATCTTAAAACTTAACTGTAATTTGTAAAAATTATTAAAATGACAAACAAAACCAAGTTTTAAAAGGATGGGTTGATTCAGTCAAAACTTAAAAAGAAAAACGCATTACCATAATACTACGCTGATTGAAATTTGTCCCAAACTGCTTGCTGTTGTCTTTAAAAAAATATTAAGATTTATAAATTATCATGAGGATAAATAAAACTTTTAAAATGGTTTCAAAATTATATTTTAAAAATATTCCAAACAACAAAATTTTATTTCATGGATAACGCAAGCTAACAGCAGTCTGCTAAACAAAGCACCAGTTCATAAGTTCAAAAACTGAAATCCAGGAATATTTTTTAGAAAATGATATTTATTTTGAATTCACTTACAAAAAAACGCAACTTTTGGAAGTCCTAAATTCATATGCAATTAAAAAACAATATGTATGTGATAATTTGGCTAAACAGGCTGGGCATACTGTCTTACGGCTTCCTCCGTATCACTGTATGTTTAACCCCATAGAGCATTTGTAGAACCAAGTAAAATCAAAGACCAGAGCAGAAAATGTTACACCTACTTTAAGTCCCAGTGTTATAAATTTGATAAAAAATGTAATTACTAACATACCAGTTAAGAGCTGGAAAAATTCACTACAGCACATTATAAAATTGAGGACTCTTACATTTCTATCCAAAACAACATAAATCCTATTGTAATTAATCTCAATGATGACTCTTATAGTGAAACAGAATTAGATTTAGATATTTAGAATAAAAATGCATATATTTAATTTCTAATGTAATTTTAGGATTATACTTACATAAATAAACAATAAATTATAAATCTTTATATAATTAAACTCCGTCCCTAATGTTCTGTCCTTTAATACCTACTGATCCGCCGCAGGTTTAATCCATAAATGAAGGCAAGAGCTAACACGGTATACTTTGAGACAGACTATACCTCAGAAAAAGTCCAAACGCCCTTTAAAATATGTCAACGCACTTGAAATGCTAATTTGCTTCAAAAACAATTTATAATTTGGATTTGGTAGCCTAATATATACAATTTTTATTAGCTTCTGTGATAGTTAAACAATAGTTTATTTCTTAGTATAAGTGCAACATAGATTAAAGGAGTAAATTAGTTGAATATAAGCTGTATACATTAAAGTGGGCGTAGCAGGGAACAGGTCCTGCATTGTACTTTAGAAAGGTGTGGGACTAAAAGTTTAATTTAGTTTAAACTAGTAGGCTGTTCATTTATTATTAAAATAGATTTATAAAATATTAGGTATCTCAATATTAATATAGAGAGTTTCTAAGTCACAGGTTAAAATCTGTTAATTTCTACACATTTAGTACGCACTACAACGTGTTGCTTAATTTTAAAATCACTTTTATTTAAAATTAATGGATTTTATAAAGCTTAAGTATCCTAAATGCCGGATTTATAAATGTTTAACTTATCACCCTATACAGGGTTAGTGACAGATAGTGATATTTAAAGTCGTTTCTTCTTTTCATGTGTTCTACTGGATCCACCAAATAAAACATCTGAATTTTGTGTTCTCATACTTACGTATTTTTTGCATAAATTGGACAAGGATTTAAAAAAGTTTTGTTATTTTTTTATTTATGTACACTATTTCTGACAAACGTAAACAACGACTGTACTAAGTTCTGTGTTGTCATGCATTGGTCAAAATTACATTTTTTTAAGTAGTTACTATATTATAACATTGTTTTAGGATTATTATATTGCTAAATGATACCTAAAAGGATGCTATTGTTCTTCACAAGTTTTCATTATAAAATCAAAGTATTCTAACTTGGGATAATACTAGAAATAAATTTATTTACAAATTGTTAATTTATGAATAAAAAAAAAATGTTTTTTATCTCTTTTCCAAATATTTAAAGAAAGTTGCCTTATTAATGTTTCATTATTTTGTAGATAATGTTAAATTAAAGGAACTTACAACTAAGGCTGGATCCACACTATAAGGTCAATCACGGTTCGTTCGCGGTCCGATCTCGGTTTGGTAAAATCTATACATGTTCACATTAGACAATCTGCCTTAATTCACGATTCAGTCTTAAACTGTCAAAAATCAAAGTCGGATACATTTGTCTCATAATAAATAATAAAATAAACCTTATAGTATTTAATTGCTTGTAATATTCATAGCCAAAAAATATCATTGAACTTTTCGATTGATTAATTAGCTGTTTTATCTTTTATTCTCGATGAAGAAGGTAATATTATCAACTTAAGAAAAAAACATGAAACAAGAAGTAGAATGCGGGTGCATCTAAGTTTACCGCAACAAAAAACGAAAGAAGAATACTACACTCTCTATACTCATTAGTTAATATGATAAAGAAAAATTTTTACAATACTGTCAAATGGATTGGAGTACGTTTAAAATGATTTTAAAGAAAATCGCCCACAAAATAGTTTGAAAAAGACAAAATTTCGAGAAGCGATTTCTCCACGAATAACATTCATTGTATGTTTGAGGTAAATAATCAATTTTTTTAATTATTCAATAGAAATTTTATAAAATCTTTTAAATGTACATGAATAATATTTGATGCAATTGTCGCTCCAACGGGTGCTAGCTGACTGAACCGGGAACAAAAGAGCATTCATACTATTGATACACGTCGTGACAAGTTCGAACTCGCTCAAACAAAATTTTTTCAAGACTGATCGCGACTGGAATAGAATTCGACCGGGACTTAACTGTTACGGATAGTATGAATGCACACATTGTTTTTCATTTAATAATATTTTTACCAGACCGAGATCGAACTGCTAACGAAACGTGATCGACCTTATAGTGTGGATCCAGCCTAATAAGTACAGAAACTTTACTTGTATGCCAGAACTGGCCAGCCATATCAGTTTATCAATCAGACCCATAATTAGTTTCAAAAGTTTAATCTCAGGGCTACAGTATGATTGCCCTATGCGCATTTCTAGTAGCATGTTTATGGCCAATTGGGACCGTCTTCAGTAGTTTACGATAATTATAAAATACGACAAACAGGTTGGTTAGAAGCTTAGGATGCAAATAATGGTGTTTCAATGTATTAGGTAACCTTTAGTATAAAAAAATTAACCCTTAATTGCTTACGAAAAAATTAGATACCGTGGTACTGATGAATAAAAAATGGGTCAGTTGAAGGATAAGTTTTCAAAATATTCCCTTTTAAAAATTAAAAAAAAATTATTGGTACCTTGTATATAAATATAAAAATGAGTTACCTGTCAATCTGTCTAGGTAAATTTTTATTTTGACATACTTTTGTTGATAGTTGTCAGAAATTATAGGATTAGGTTATTTGTCAATATCGGTCAAAATGGTTTATTTAGACAAATAAAAACGCGATATTGTCTTATGCTATGTTAGAAACAATTAACTAGAGGCTTAAGTAACCTTAAAATAAATGCCGTCAAAAGATTGACGAAATTGCGGAATGTCCCTGTATTTTTCACCTGCGTATACCATGTGAAAAACATTTTTTTTTCGAAATTTTTGAGACAGAATATCTTGAAAACTAATTGTTTAACTGCATCAATTTTTATTAAGCCCATTGGAGAAATTTTCAAACTATGAAAAGATATAGACGGAAACTAGTCATCCCATTTAAAAACTTGACCACTTTGCGATTACTCGTTGATAGTTAACACCTGGAAAAAAAAATAAGCTAATAAAAAACTTTGAGCTATTCCATTTAATAAATTTTTGGATTAAAATTTCTAAAATAAAAAACAAAACCAAAACCTGGCGGTCCACTTATCACTGTACACTAATCTTCTAAAAAATAGTTAAAGGAAACATCAAGCTTTTCCTCTCTCTTCTTTTATATAACAAAAGTGATATTTCACCTCACACTACTTAACCATTTTCCCTTCTTATTCTTAAATTTTTAAAAAATCTCCAACTGATTGCTTAAACATGCTGATTTAGATATTTTCTGTAGCTTTTGTTTTGCAGACAAAAAAAAAAAAATAACAATGACAAAATAATTTTTGTCATCAATAATTTTTATTTCGATAAATTATTGTTTTGAGTAAATAATAAAATCGGTATGGCAACATTGGCTGAAACAGCAAATTCAAAGATGTCCCCGAGTTTAAAGATAAAACCTTCTGAATTAATTGTTTAAAGATTGTTAACACTATTTTATGGCATTTTTTTCTTTTCGAGAGTACTGAAATTTAATTTTTATTGTACTCCAACTATTATTACTATATTCATTTTTACTTTATCATATACATTGTTGGAATACGAATTAAATAATATTATTTAAAAATGCATCTTAATGAAATATATAATTCAAGACGTAATTCGAAATTAAATTAGAAACTTAATAATGCAAGGCTCACGAAATCTCATAAAACAGTCGTTCTGACTGAATTTGTGTGGTAGTAAAATGCAATAATTATGCACTAAGAACGTTACGTTAGTGATATGATAGCTAGGAACGCCAAATGGGGAATTCAATTATTTTATTTAAGACCTAGAAGCTGCGCCTCCTACTGGTTTTAAGTATAATTTACAGAATTGGTGTGCCAGATTTAATTTACCGTTATCTGTTTAAAAATAATCTTTTTTTTATTACTCTTAATCTTAAAGAAAAAGTGATCCTCTTTTTTGCGTTTTTTGGTAACTCTGTAAATGGTTTTATCGTAGTAATCATTGTTATGTATTATTAAAAGCTAAGTGTTAAATAAAAAAGTAAATTTCCAGACTTTCTAAAAAATTTAGTTTAGTTTTAAAAAATCTAGAAATTAATGAATTAAAAAACAACGAGCAAAATAAAGCTGAACAGTTTCGCCTTTATTAAACTTAGTTAAAATGCATAATGGTAGATTATTTCTATGTTTTTTTTTTAAATATTGTAATTAGATCAGTCCTGTGACTTTTATTACTTGGTTTTTCCTAGCAATTTACGTATGTATGACCATCGTTTTAATTGTTAGAATATTTTATTAGTAAATAGGCTTTATTTCTGTTTGTATTTAGTTTGTAATAGTCCGAGGGCTGGTGAATAAATTTAAGTAGGTTCTTGATGCACTTTAAAAATTTGTCTGATTGTCCTTGAAGGACCCCTAAACATTCAAGTTAAGGTTTGGCTGAACCTCTATCACGTCAGGTTCAAGGTCATTTGTAGGTCAAGTCAAGAATAAACCATCTGATAAATCCGGAAAAATTCATGTCTATGTTTTCGAGGTCACCGAATCCGAATGTGGCGTTTATTTACACTTTGAATCTATTTATATGCATGAATTTTAACAGATTTTTTTATGCGTTTTTCTCAGCTTGACCTTGAAATGACTTTGAACCTGACCTTGAAGGTTAACTGACCTCAAATTCTTAATCGCTGATCTCAAAAACATACGTACAAGAATTATTTTAGATTTTTCAAATCGTACTTAACGTTTTTATTGCAAAAACACTTCAAAATAACCCTAAAATAACCTTGGATAACCTCTAGGATAGATGTAAATAAACGCTGGATTCGGATTTAGCGACCTCGAAAACATATGCATGAATTTTTCCAGATTTTTCAGATGGTTTTTTTTTCACTTGACCTTTAAATGATCTTAAACTAGACGTGGTGGAGGTTAACCGACCCTCTCATCGTAATCAGCGACCCCAAAAACCCTAGTAGAACCTAACTGATTCCGGCGTTCCCGCGTAGATCAAATGTTGACCTGTGTAATTAGTAAAAAGAATAATTGTACTGATAATTAGAGAATTTTTTTTTATTTTTATTTGTAAAGATAGGTTTGGTTTTTATCTTTATTTAATACTATTTTAATTAGCATTGGGCTTTTAACATAGATACAGATCTATATTTTTGCTACATTGTTATTTAGCATTTAGTGTTGTAGTTTTTTTTTTAAATAAAGCGTATTTTTTTAAGTGCTTGAACAGAGATGTAATATTGTACGAAAACATATATTTATAATGAGCTTTTTGATAAAATTATCGACTACCAATAGGGGACTAATAAAAGCAAATAATGAGGCCATTTAACGTACTAGCTTACGTTAAGGGTTAGGATAATTAATCGCCGAATAATGTCAAAGTTAGTTTTAATATTTTTTTGGCAATATATTATTTATTGGAAAAACTATAATTCTTCCCGAAACAAGGTTATAAATATATATTTAATATTTGTTTTGTGTATTTTAAGTTGCCTAAATACCATAATGGTTTATTAATAAAAAATCCTGCATTTCTGAGAGCTATTACTGAACGATTTCATATACGTTAATAACACTTGGAAATAAATGATCGCCGAAAACATATATTATTTGATTAACTTGTTTAGGCTAATCTGAATCTTTTAAAAAAAAATATGTTTTTTTAAACCCCTATATTGCTTCAAAACTAATTATTTTGTTTAGTAAATTGATGCTGTCCGTAAAGTTTCAGTAATTAATAAAGTAACTTTTTTTTTCTCATTATACTGTACATTATGTATAAAAATAATACGCTTCTCTATAAATCCGCCATTGAATAGCATATCCTTTAAATCTTTTGTCGAGCAAAAAAAAACTATAAAGCTTGTTCAGAAATAATTGGATAAGCTGCTTCTGAAAGTGTCTTCCGGCAATTCTCGAACAGAATAAATATTTTTTTGTTGTTTTGTATCGTCTGTCCCGACAGAATTCAACAAGCGTCAAAACTTACGAATTATATATCTGTTTCCAATAAAACCGTATTTTGCAACGATCCGCGTGGGTTTTATTTATTTGGACGAAAGTAAATTAGTCTTAAATTAAAATACATTTTACGTAAATCTATTGTAGTTTGTAGTATAAAAAAAAATTGTCTAGGTGTTGGGGCTGTGACTTATAAACTACTACTGTATATAATATACTGAGTGATCACCACAAAAAAAGCTTACTTTTAGTAAGCTCTACAAAGGTACAGGTTTAAAAGATTGTTGTGTTGTATTACCGCTTTGATTAGCCAGGATCAATTTTAATTTAGCACACCGAATATGTTTTAGATTGATAGCTCCTAAACTATAATTTATACATATTAGTTTAATTTAAAAGGTATAAATTACAGAAAACGTAATTTTACAATAAATAACGTTGGTCTGTCTATCAGGCATACCATAAGTAAATTTGTTTAAAAAAATGTGTTTCTCTAGGTCTTTTGGAAATTTGGCTTTATATATTTTATCTAAGTTTGCAATAACGCTAAATGATTCGTAAATTTTTTATTGGATATTAAATTTGCCTAATTTATACATATAATAGTGTTAACTAACTGGTCTGGTTAGTTGTGGTTGGTTTTTTCCCTGGGAGGCGTTTTAATTTACTACCGGAGGCAGCGCGGCCTTCTGGGCTTTTTGTGCCTAATCTCCCATATTCATGTATACCAATTCTCTCACTAGTCTTGTTCCTCCTACAAGTCTGTATAACCCCGAGACTGGTTGGTTGATATATTCCTGTGGGCTCATTTTTGGTTGCCCCAATAATGCCTGTCTTTTGTGATTCAACGCTTTACATTCCCACAGAATGTGGTAAACTGTTTCTTTCCCCTCATCACACATTCTGCTTGGGTCCCCAGTGTATAAGTCTATCTTTTGTGGGTGTCCTCTTAGGTTATTGTGCCCTGTTACCAGCCCTATTGTTATGCGAAGTATTCTCCTACTTGTCTAAGTACTTTATATATCCAAGTACTTTTCTTCGTTCTTTTGGATAAGTCCTTTATGAAGCGTTTTCCATGTCTTATTCTACTGATGCTGCACCAGTACTCTTCGTGTTTGTTTCGGATCCATTCCCTAGTTTCTCCTCGTGCTGTGGTTTTTGTCACTCCAAGAGCAGGTTCTGGGCCAAAGTATGGTGTAGATGATCCCTGTCTCGCTAGCTCATCCGCTTTTTTGCTGTCTTTTATTCTCGAATGTCCCGGTGCCCATAGGAGAGTTACCCTGTTGCGTTCTCCAAGGACTTCCAGTGGTTTTTGGCATTTCCATGTCAGCTTGGACGTTACCCTGGGGTTTGCTAGTGCCCCTAGTGATGCCTGACTGTCTCTTATTATGCAGATCCACCTGTTTTTATAACCCCTTCTGTTGTTTTCTTTTACACAGTGCCGTAAAGCATATATTTTCGTCTGAAATACAAAACTGTGTGTTCCTAGTGGAATGGAGATTTGTAAGTTTCTCAATTCATCGTACATGCCCGCTCCAGTTCCTCACTCGGTTTTGGATCCATCTGTGTACCAGATGATATCTTCAAATCTGCCGGGAAGATCGTGTTGTTGTCATTCACTTCAATCTGGAATTTTAACCTCAAAGTATTTGTTAAATGAGTATTGAAAAGTATCTGGTCTTTTCTCACGTCCAAGATATTGTCACCAACCTGACTTTTTATGTCGTTATGTCCCAAACCAGCGTAGTTATGGTTTGATTAACATCGTATAAAAAACCGATAACCATGATGTGATACCATTTCGATCTGCCTTTTGGTAGTCACTTATTTATAGTCTTTTTTAGAAAACTATTTTTAGAGCTCAGGGGTATTTTGAACCTCCCCAAAAAGTGTTGTTAAAAAGTTTAACATTTTTGACCATAAAAGCAAATCCGACAAAAGTTGTTTGCACTCGAAGCACATTAAAACAAATGGTCGCTTAATTTTTTGGAAAAACTGGTCATGTGGCAACAGTGCCTTTAGAGAACGAACAGTTTTTTCAGAATGGTATATAACCATTTTTTTCTGTCCGCCGTCGTATCATTTTTCATCAAGACAGCGCCACCTGCATCTATGTTAAAGTCACACATCTCGTTTAACAATCGACTTTGTGTCCTTAAAAATGGAACTGATGGGTCGTTTACCATAGAGTCCTGATTTGACATCAGCTGACTTCTTTTTGTTCTGGAACGTCAAGGCTAAATTGCATAGATAATAATTTTAGTAGGAAGAAGCAGCCGTTGATGCATTTAGTAACCATGTTTGGAGGTGTCTTAAGTGAAATGAAAATAATACTCTGATATTGGTTTCACCGTATAGAGACCATATAGAAGAAAAATTTAAAAAACAATACAATCATGACAAATTACTGCTTTTTTGTTATTAGACTTTCAACATAAATGGTGCCTCTTGTACCATAAAATTTTTAAAAGAGTATATAAGAGAAAACAAACTACTACAACATATTTTTTATCTAATATTAAAGTATACTATGTATTTAAATATACTGGATATACGTAAATTTACTGAAAATTATCTTCAGTAAAGACTTTGCTAAACCAATACCAACCACATCAAAGACGCTCAATTTATATTCAGTAAGAACAATGTCTGGGGCAAACAATAGGTGTCTATAGATATTTAGCAGACGCCGAGCTTAGTGGTATCTAAATACTAAATACTAACGTCACTGAGCTGTTAATATGCATCCCAGACTGCAAGTTAAATAGGCAAATTAATAGATAAATACAGCACTAATGTAGATAGGAGGATAATTATGTCTGTTTGCGAAATATTAATGAATTTAAATGATTACGTTACTTCACACGTCTTATTAGATGGATGAGAGAGGATTAAATACTCAGGTATAATTAGTGTGTAAGATAAAAAGAAAAGAGATTGAACGTTAAGTATAATGATTCTAATTAACTTGTCTCTGGACAATAACCTACTCTCGTTATTACAAGAATGATTTAACCGTTTTTTTTTTTTTTTTTTTATATACGTTAAGTCTGAAAACTCCGTCGTATCTACATCTCGAGTTTTTAAAAAGTTGGTTTTAATATGTAGTCATAAAAAAAACCTTATTTAGAACCGTTAGTTTTAAATTATTCATGAATATAGAGCTTTGTAAGGATTTAATAAGTTATTTGGATATATATATATATATATATATATATATATATATATATATATATATATATATATATATATATATATATATATATATATATATATATATATATATATATATATATATATATATATATATATATATATATATATATATATATATATATATATATATATATATATATATATATATATATATATATATATATATATATATATATATATATATATATATATAATATATATATATATATATAATCGCAGTTTAAATGGCTCTACCAGTAACATAATATATTTTTCTGTATATTCTGTATGTTTTATAGCATCAGGTTTTAAAGTTATGCATAGTGTCCTTTCTTAACAGATTTTCACTTTTAATAGCAGTCATTTATAAGTCTGCTTTCATCACCTTTCCAAAAATTAAAACTTATTCTTTTTTCAGTGATCATTTGCCATATGTTATTTGTTTTCCTAATTGCTACTTTCTCTTTTGGATATAGGGTTGAATTCAAGTTTCTCTATTGTCAAAAAAAGTAAATACTTATCTGATAGATGTCTGCATGCAGATAGGCTTTTCCATTTTTTTTTTTTTTTTGGTGTAAGTTGTTATCCAAATAATGGTTAGTTGAGAATCCCTAAAATCATTTAACTCTGCACCATTCTAACAAATAATAAAACCTGTGACACCAAATTATTCTGTCAAATTCTTAATTAATATAAAAGATTTTAAAAGGAAAGTTTAAAAAAATATTTATGTTTTAATTTTCATATTCAAAGTTTATGCCGGTAATCGGCTTGTTAATAAAACGTTGATAAGTTTTTCTATTTTTAAGGTTTTTTAAATTGCTTTTCTAGCATCTAGAAGATTGAAGGATCCATTGATTGTGTGCACTTTGTGCATATGTCTATGCCCCGGGACCTGGACCTTTTCTTGAATGTCTGGCGAGTACATAAAGAAAATTTTTATATTTACATAAAGTAAGCCTATTAAGTTAAGATATCTGTTGGCCCTATTTGAAGTATGGCGACTTAATTGGTTGAAACCAAATCATGGACTAAATCGATGATCCTGGGAGTCACATCTAGCTCTAGGATATGTTATATCTTTGAAGTTTTTTTTGCCCCACTTAAATTTGGATTATCCAAAGTCCAACAGTTGACAAAATAAATATAAGTTGATTAAATAGTTAATAAAATATAAAATAAAGCTTTTTTAAAGCTACCTCTGTCATTCGTACGACATATTTATATTTTTTTAATGAAAATATTATTACGTTTAATACCATTAAAAAAGCTTTGTTGTTATCAAATAATTATACTTTTTCGGTTATTGTTTATTTGTGAGTATTCTTCTTCTCCCCTGAAAGCCGTCTTGATTTACTACCGGAGGAAGCGCAGCCTCTTGGGCTTTTTGTGCCTTATCTCCCATTATCTTTTATACCAATCCTCCCATTAGTCTTGTTCCTTTTACAAGTTTGTATAACCACGAGACTGGTTGGTTGATTTATTCCTGTGGGCTTATTTTCGGTTGCCCAAATAATGCCTGTCTTTTGTAATTCAATGCTTCACATTCGCACAAGATATGGTAGGCTGTTTCTTTCCCCTCGTCGCACATTCTGCAACTTGAGTCCCCAATGTCTGAGCCTATCTTGTGTAGGTGTCCTCTTAGGTTATTGTTCCCGGTTAGCAACCCTACTGTTATGCGAAGTCTTTGCCTACTTTGTCTGAGTAGTTCTTTCATCGTTTTTTTGGATGGGTCCCTTATGAAGCTTTTTCCATGTCTAATTCTATTGAGATTTTCCCAGTATTCCTCGTGTTTGTTTTGGACCCATGCCCTCGTTTGCCCTTGTGCAGTGGTTTTGGTCACTCCAAAGGCAGGTTCTGGCCCAAAGTATGGTGTGGATGATCCCTGTCCCACTAGTTCATCCGCTTTTTCGTTGCCTTCTATTCTCGAGTGTCCTGGTACCCATAAGAGAGTTACTTCGTTGCGTTCTCCCAAGACTTCCAGTTCTTTTTGGCATTCCCATGTCAGCTTGGACGTTACCTTGGGGTTTACTAGTGCCCCCAGTGACGCTTGGCTCTCCGTTATTATGCAGATCCGCTTATTTTTATAAGCCCTTCTGGTATTTTCTTTTGCACAGTGCAGTAAAGCATATTTTTCCATCTGAATTAATGAATATTATTAACGAATATGAAATTATTCACTAATAACTCTTATTAATGCATGATTTTCTATTAATAAAAAATTCTAAAATAGGCAATATAAACATTTAGTCTGCTTATAACCATTCCGAAAAAAATTAATTTAACAAATTAATACATAACAGAACGATCGCCGAATAAATATTGTATAACTCAGGAATTAATTTGCGATTAATGATTTCAACCCTTAACGCTTGCTGGGCTGGAGCGTTAAATGTCCTTGATCATTATTCGTCCTTATTTATACCCTTATTTGTTAAATAGCTAAAAATCTACACCTAAGCTTTTAGAGCACTGTGTGTACTATCTCTCGCCTGTTGGCAATAGTAACCTTCGTAGGGTATATAATCATTTGCTCGTTTTTTACTGTTCTTTTTACGTTACCCGCTTCTTCAAAAATATTGTGTTTTTCCTCTACTAACGGAAAATAAACAAATAATTCCTTGAAGAAAATCCCTTGGTCATTCTTAGCGTAAAATATTAAACATTTTCCACGGAATTTAAGACTTTTTACAGTCTGCGTAAGACGAGTTTTGCTGAAGTAACCCTTTTGATTAAATTTATAATGTTAGCTTAAAGTTTCACTTGACGACTCCGAGAGGTATAAAAAGAAACTTCAAACACCTAAATTTAACGCTCGGTGGACTTAAGAAAGTAAGTTTGTTTCGTAGTTTTCACCAGATTTAATGAATAAAAAATTGAATTTAATTTGGTTCTGCCGAAAAATGTGGGGTTGCTTGAAATTTAGTGAGTCAGCTAACTGCTTTTATGTTTAAAATTTTTCTTTTGAATTATGATTAAAAGAAAAAAAAGGGTATACATCGATTTTAATTACGTGGGGTAATCTTATGTTAACTAATGTTCTTAGCTGACTAAGACATCTTTACTATAGTTTAGTTATTTTAAGTGCTGTTCTAAATATTCAGGTTTATCTTCTGACTATCTCATTAAATTGCTTTATGTCCACGTTTAATTTTACGAAAAAAAAAAAATGCTTCCTCAATTTTTTTCGGGTTAGGATGAGACGTTTTACCATAAGTTTTATCTAAATAACATTACCAAGACAATAAGGTGATCAAATGACTTACGAACGTATGATCTATTAATTTTACAACGTTTAATGATTGATTTGCGTTATTTAATGCTCTGTGTATATTGGTCTAAAATATATTTAAAAAAATAGCTATATACAGAGCTGTAGGTAATTCAATTAAAATAATTAAATTACCGACCTTACTCAATTACTTCTCAGTAATTGAATTACTTTAATTCAATTACTTTCCAAAAAAGGTAATTGTATTTGGATTATAAATAAATAGGATAATGTAATCGTAATTGCTAATTAATTTTTACGAATCTCAAGTAATTCAATTACTTAGAAAGTAATTCGATTACGTGTAAATTAATTAAATTACTTAAAAATTAATTCAGTTACCTAATAAATATTTGATTTACTACGAAAAATTCAATTACCTTTCCTTATGGAAAAACTGCCGGAATGGCCAGCCAGAAAAAGCATCTTGAAACACGGTGGGCCGCTTTAAATCAGGCGAACCTCGCCTTCGCGCCGATTAAGTATTTTCGATTGATGCTCACCGCCATCGTTTTTATGCTTTTTTTTGTGATGAAATCTCTTGGTGTTTGGGGAAGGACCAAATGAAATTTTTATTTATAGTCTTTAATGTTAAACTTGCCGAGAAAGTAGTTTGAATAGTGTGACGTGCGCGTATGATGCATATTAGTATAAATATGTTATTTGTTTAGTGTATTGTGTTTAATATATGTGGTAATTTAAATAAAGTATTTGCTAAAATATTTAATTACTTTTAGTTTTAATTGAGCATTGAATTACTTTTAACAAACATGCTAGTAATTGGTAATCGTAATTTACTACTACTTAAAAGAGTAATTTGTAATTGTAATTAAATTACTTTTTAAAAGTAACTGCAACAGCTCTGGCAATACATAGAGACTAAAAATAAATCAACCACTGTGCTGGTTAACAAACCAATAGATATTTAAATGTTTATTTATACACATATCAGAAACAAACTCTTAAAAGTTTGGTAATCATTAGCGTTTTTTTTTTATTTATTACGTACTTTTTTTAGAATTAAAAAAAATTAATAAATAATGCAGTTTAGTAGAAAAAACAATAAATTAAACAGTACTGAGTATAAATCTATGGTTTAAACTAATAACAGCTGCAACCTTAACTTGATGTCCCAAGTTCAAAATTCGCAACAAAAATAACATTTTTATAATTGCTTTTTTTTTCTTACTTAAAATAAAACCGAAACGTGTGATAAATGAACATAGATAATCAGGTCCTATATTTAAAAAAAAAACTATATTGACGAAAATGACTTCATTTTATTGTATACGTACATAGAAGACGAAAAATATATGTCTAAAAAAGATCATAATTATAAAAAAGAATTTTAAAAACCTTACTTTTAATTGTACATGAACTATAAGAAACTTTAATTCAGGTTCTGAAAATTAGAACCGGCAAAAATAGGCGGTCTAATTCAAAAATATACCGTTAAGTACTCTATGCAGCAAAACTATGTTACATTTACTCTAGCATCTAATTTTGTTAATTTTGTAACCTTGTTATAGGTTTTATTTTTAATCATACACAGCATCATCTAGATTATTTTTTCTTTAAGCACCATTTCTCCTAAAGAATTTACTTTTTAATTAATATTTACAAATATTTGCATGATTCGGCTACTTTCTGGCCAACAGTGTATAATAGCACCCTTGTGACATTACTGTGGAAATTTTAATAATATGTGATAATAGTATATTATATTATAAGGATTAAAAGTGCATCTTTTTTTACGAGCAAATTTTGCAGTTGCGAGGCGGAGCGCAGCGCAGTCGAGCGAATGCAAAATTGCGAGTAAAAATAAACACTTTTAATCCGTATGATATATACTATTTCTTCTCCAACCAAGTCAAAATTAGAACATTTACGGCCGAGTGATAATCGCGTTGTTAAATTTAGCAATGGACTTAGCAATTGTTAAAAGTTAACAACGGTTTAGAAGGTTTAATGAAATGTCAGATTTTGACAGGTTGCCTACTAAAATCATTGAATAACACTGACAATGACGTTTTGTTAAACATTCTAAACCGTTGTTAACTTTTAACAATTGCTAAGTCCATTGCTAAATTTAACAACGCGATCATCACTCGGCCGTTAGTTATTCAAAAATCGTTGTTTTTAAATTCTAGGATTAAAAGTTGCACTTTTAATCCTAGGATTAAAAGTGTTGCTAAGCAACGAGCACATTTTTGTACGGTATGAAAATTGATAGCTTTTGCACCTAAAAGTATTACAAAAATGTCAACATTTTTTGACGGTGGGAGAAAAATAATATTGCTTAAAACAAGGACCTATACCATCTTCAAATTAACTCTTTTAAATTTATTTTATTTATTGGCTATTTTAATTATTTTACTCGAGTCTGCTTTATGTCCTTAAAACTTTTAAAATTACAAGTTTTCACCATTACTCCATTTTATTACTTAGCGCATTAAATTTTAGATTTATCGAGTATCCATAAAAAGTTTAAAAACTACTGAAAACTTCAGTAAACGTAATTGCCAGACATTGTCACAGTTATTTAACGGCCTCGAAAAAGAATAATTTACCATTTCGTATTCCATTTTTCACCAAAATTAAGCTTAATTTCCAAAGTTTAAAGTAGCGCATCGAATGAATAGAAATGCCTACTAATGCACTCTGGCCTTTCATTAACATTCGAGTTTTACAACCCTTGCCTTTCGCTAAAAGTCATTTTCTGCTTTATGGCCAAGGGTATCTCTCAGCAGTAAAAGCTTAAATCGCGCTGTTGATTTTTGCTCTAAAATGTTCGTTTTGACGGTTTAATTTGACTTTAAGGATTAAGCCGAATTATTCTTCTGTTCGTTAGAAAACCCCGTGAACAGTACGAATATGCAGTCATTGCCACTGTAAAGTCTGAAAATGATGTGGCGTAATTTTTGACGGTCGTAAAATTTAAATTTTTAAGGCGCAATTACGAAAATGTGTGGGAACGATATTTTAGTACGCGAAAACGATGTCGCCTTAGCAGAATATTTATTAACTTTCTTAATGAATATATATATATATATATATATATATATATATATATATATATATATATATATATATATATATATATATATATATATATATATATATATATATATATATATATATAATAAAATATAATATAAATATATATATATTATGTAATATATAATTTTATATTATTTATTATATAACATACATATATATGATTAAGACTATGATATATGTTATATATATATAGTATATTATAAAGTTTATTAGTACAAAAATTAAATAATATGGAAAATAAGCTAAGCAAATTAAAGAAAATAACAAATTCGGCCAAATTACTATATTTTCTTATTAACTTGCCGAGCTCCTATATGCTGGACTCTATAATTGTTTGGAAAATTATCTATTTATTTTATATAATTTATAAAACTTTAACTTTCATTAATAAAAATAAAATGATTTGTAATAGCAAGTAATCAACCGAAAAGCTTACCTTCTGTATATATATATATATATATATATATATATATATATATATATATATATATATATATATATATATATATATATATATATATATATATATATATATATATATATATATATATATATATAACGTAACTCCGTTTTAAGACAGTTAAAAGCAGACAACCTGTTTTCTTTGGTGTTCACTTTGACACTCTCTGCCTAGACGCGTTTCGCATGCCTTAGAGGACTTGTCAATAGGGCTGTAACGAGTGTTTAGCGAACAACAGAGAAACCAAGTGTCTACTTTAAAGACAAACATCGTTGTTTTGCAGTAAGATGTAACAATCTTACTTTCGATGCCGTACTGAAATCACATTCAGCAGAATCGACATCGGGTTTTACCGGAGAAGGTTATTAAATATGTGGAAAAATAGAAATAAAAATTATCTGCTGTCTTGGTATATACGAAAAAAGGTAACTGCGTTTTAAGCAGACAACCTGTTTTCTTTGCTGTTCACTATGACACTCTCCCAGACGCGTTTCGCTGTACTTACAGGACTTAGTCAATAGGGCTGTAACGAGTGTTTAGCGAAGAACAGAGAAACAATGTCTATGTAAAAAATAAAATTTAAATATATATAACATATATATATATATATATATATATATATATATATATATATATATATATATATATATATATATATATATATATATATATAAATAAATACAATGTGTTGTCAATTAATAGCCGTGTACTTTAATGAATTTAAAAAATAACGGGAAAATTCCGCCAAATGATCTATATTATATTTTCAGAATATGCCGAGCTTTCGAATCTATTATATAAATTTATAAAAGTTTAACTTACACTAACAAAAATAAATAGACTTAAAAGAAAATGTGAAAATTTATGGAGAAAATAGAAAGTGAGGAGGGTTATGAATATCACAGCACGTAGACCTCAATGGGCCTGTTGTGCGACCTCCTAAAATGAACTCGTCACCCAGTACGTCTTTCATCTTACTGATTTAAAGTAGGTGACGACGTCGACGAGGGGAATCTCCTTAAAGTCGGTAAAGGTAAGCCAATAGTCGCCCAGCATGGATCTTCTCTTGGACGAGAGTGTAGGGCGGTCACAAAGGATGTGCTTCTCCGTCTCATCTTCCTGTTCACAGTCTCTACACAAAGGTGTGTCATTTATACCCGTTCTCTAAAGAGATGCTTTCGCAGTTGACAAAGTCCAGTAAAACACCCGTGATCAGACGAAGGCTCGCCCTCGGCTTTGTCAAATATTGTTAAGTTATATCTCTATCAGGATAGTTTAGTAAATTCCTGGATAAGCCACAGTTTACTGTTTCATCCCATGGTCTTGTAAACTGAATTGATAAGAGTATCTTTTAATTAAGTCCCACATCGTAGACCCTGTCAGACCTACGAAAGGTTTGGGTCCAAAAGGTTTGGTCCCAGCAGCCTTCCTGGCCAACGAGTCAGCGATGCAGTTGCCTTTGGAGCGTGTCCTTTGGTCCAGCAGAGGGCGACTACATTCCTGCGGAAGCGTGCACAAGGGCACGGTGACAGGGCAAGTAGTGTCCGTATGCAATCCGTATGGATAAGCACAACTTTATCAGTTATGTTTCTACACTGTCTATTTCTTTTGCAGTCATGGATATGCCTGTGTGTGAGGTTAGTTAGGAAAAGGAATTTTTTTTTAGGTAAATAAAAATATCCCCTATAGACTTCTGTTTTCTGGGTTGTTTGGCCGTCGTCGGTGAGTTGGTCTTCTTGACGTTTCGCCAGCACGAGTGGTTGGCATCTTCAGAAGGTAAGCTTTTCGGTTGATTACTTGCTATTACAAATCATTTTATTTTTATTAATGAAAGTTAAAGTTTTATAAATTATATAACATAAATAGATAATTTTCCAAACAATTATAGAGTCCCAGCAAAGGAGCTCGGCAAGTTAATAAGAAAATATAGTAATTTGGCCGAATTTCCCCGTTATTTTCTTTAATTTGCTTAGCTTATTTTCCATATTATTTAATTTTTGTACTAAAAACTTTAAATATACCTAATAAAATAGACCAGTCAAGTCAAGTCCAGTTTACTAATTATACAAATAAAACAAAACTTTGCCTACCTGTTCGGATTTAAAATTTCTGCAAATCCTGAAATTTAATTTAGCAATCAAAACTTTATAATGAAACCTTTTAGTAAACCTGTTTAAATTTTCAAACAGTATTATCCGCTTCGAACTTTGTTGCTATATTTAGCATTCCTCTTTAAATAATAGAAATAAATTGATCTGTTTAAATAGCAATATTAAAAATTATACTCATAGAATAGCCAACGTTGTGACTTACATCTCAATTATAAATAGAACTTTATATTAAGTTGAATCACAAATTTCAATTTATTTGGTCTATTGTTAAATATATAAAATACTTTACCTTTAAGAATCAGTATCTAGGCGCCAGGCCAAGCAGTTTGTATATTACACAAAACGTTTCAGCATGGTTTTCCCCTTATCATAACTTTGTTATTGTTCCACATAAAGGTATAATATTCGGTATGTAAATTCACATTAGCATTCTTATACTTGTAGAAAAATTGGAAAAGTTATGTTAAGTTTTTTTAGATAGTCAATTTTGAAAATCACAAATTTTACTACAGACTAACTGACTCATTCACTCATTGAGCACGTTCAGCGCACTGAACTGTTTACTTCAAACGTAAAACGGTGGTAACTAAACAATTTGCTGCATCCCTAAAAGATACGTCTAAAGGTTATTAAAAAAAAGGCTATTATAAAAAAATTTGTACTAAAAATTTACTCTTACGACACGGGCATTTTTCCGGAGAGCTGGAAAGCTGCTCGTGTGCTACCCCGAACCCTAAGAAAGGATGCAAGACTCTTCCTATAGACATATATCTCTTCTTTCTGTTGTTTGCAAAGTAAAGGAAAAAGTCATTAATTTTCAATTAAAGTATCTGAAAAAACACAAGATGTTACATGACAGACAGTATGGATTCCTTCACAGAAGTTCCACAGCTGATCTTCTTGTCTTTGTCTCACACAACTTGAACAAGTCCCTTAAATTTTTTGTTGAGTCCCAAATCGTTGCTCGTGACATATCCAAAACTTTTGATCAGGTTTGGCCTGATGGGCTTCTTAACTTTCTTTTTACGGTCTTTTACCTAAGCTTTGCTCTTGGCTCTCCAGTATCCTTTCTAATCGACGTAGGTATATCAGTTATTGTAGATGGTCATTCTTTCAGCTTCTACCATATGAATGCTGGGGTACCCCAGGGCTCAGTACTGGCACCCACTCTGTTTCTTCTACACATTAACGACCTTCTTTCTTCCAAAATCAATTCCATTCATAGTTTTGCTGACGATAGTACCCTCCACTCTAAAATTCAATTTCTCAAGTCAGTCAATATGCCTGATTTGCGTAGGTCAATGCGGATGTCTCCTCACAAGACCTTAAACTTATAATGGATTGGGGCGCCAAAAACCTTGTTAAGTTTAATGCCTTAAAAACACAGTCATGTTCGCTGTCGCACAAAAGGTCTGCCAATGCTCATCCGTTACATATGAGCGGCCAAGTTCTGCAGAACAAAGAGTCCTTTAATCTTGTCGGCGTTACTTTTGAGAATAACCTCGACTGGCACAAACACATTACATCCATAGCCTTGGCAGCTTCAAGAAAGCTTGGATTTCTCTTTTGAGCCAGAAAGTATTTCTCTCTTAAAATCTGTATACTTTGTACGTATCCCAAATCAGACTATCTTTAGAATATTGTTATCATGTCTGGGGAATGGCATCTCCTACAACACTTAGCATTCTGGACTCCTCTTATTAACGAATCCCACGCTTACAGAAAGGCTTTCTCCTCTTGCTCACCGTGGAGCTGTAGGAGATCTATCGCTCTTCTATTGGTATTTTCACGGTTTTGCTCAGAGCAGTAAAGTTGGTCAGTATAATTCCCTTCCTGGCAGCTCCTAACAGAGCCACACGTAGCGCAGCTTTTATGCATCCTTTTACAGTTCAACTAGGAAGGCCCCGAACTTCCCGCTTTCTTCGTTCCTTCATCCCCAGAGTGTCCACACTTTGGAATCTGCTACCCGCAGAAGTTTTTCCTTCTTCTCCCAGTCTCCAAATATTTAAGTCCCTTGTGAACAAACTTCCTCTCACCACTCTTAAGACACCCACGGTACGTTAGTACTTATGCTTCAGTCTTCGTGGACTGTCCAAAGATAAAAAAGACGATGATATAGATTTAAAAGACGTGCAAGTTGCTATCAATAATTTGGTGGAATTTATAAATATTCCCTTAATTCTAGATATTTTAATGATATGTTAAAAAATTGAGGTTATGCTACTTAAAGTAGAAACAGTTTACTATAAACAGTCCCGTTCTAAAACGTAAACATACTAAACACACTAAACACTTTAGTGCGCTGAACGCGCCCAATACCATATCAAAATTTTGGAATACTGAAGTAGAAATTTGAAATTTAATTTGTTAGTAGGTTTTAGGACACCAGTAAAGAAAACATTCTGAAAACTGCACATATTTACTCGGAACTCCCTGAAACACGAGCTAAAATATCGTATATTTAGGGGGGGGGTTATTTTAGAAGTTTGTATCGATTAAACCTTAGTTAATAAGGTCCTAATCGTCTTAGAATTTAAAGTGCAGGCAAAATTTTATTTCATTTATTAAAAATGAAAAGATTCCACTAAAAACACGCATGTAAAATAAGGGCCCAGTTCCCACCCAACATATTGGCTGCTTAAAGACCTAAAATTATACCAAGTTCTGTTCACAATTTGATTGAAATGGTCAATATAATGTATTATGAATTTGTAGAAAAAATGCCAAAGTATACAACACCTTTGAAATAAACTCCCCGTTTTTGGCTCGTGCTAGCAAATCGTCACACTTCTATGCAGAAATTATCTTTCAAAATTTGTCGCTCATTATACTATTTTATTGTACGCAATTAATTTACACAAGTAATATACTAGCATTAGAACAGAAGAATCTGTGATGAAACAACCTTTTAGCAGATGTCTATTTGGAACAAACGTGCCAAGATTTCTCTCGCCATATAAGTACTAAGTTATATATTAAATGGTACGAACCTTAATAACCAATGTACAGTTTCTGCTGCATTGAATCGTTTACAAGAACCGGATCGGATTGTAGTTACAGGGTGTCGCTTTAACTAGAAAATGAAAACAATCTTTACCATGTAAAACGTATAACGTAAGTCCTACATATTGATAAATGACTATAGAAGACAACATTTTTACTTGAGAAAAGGCGACAAAAACGTATTTTTAAACGAAAATTTTCGTAATGGGCCGGTACGTGTCGTAGATATGATATCTACAATTTGAGGCCTGAACACAAGTATCTTTTTGTTTGTTTGGCGATAACCCAGAGAAAATTTTGTGACAATACGTGTATTAAATAAAATATTACCTGAATATTATTTATTGTATTTTTATGACATTTTTTGTATATTATTAATATAAAAATCGGTATATAGTTACAATACTTTAAGTTTCCCCCTTTTTGTTTTGGGTTAATCAAAAAGATAATTTTCTTTAATTATCCACGAATTGTCGGATTCTCCCGGGTTGTATCGTATAAACGTTCCTAGTGATAAAATTATTAGTATTACCACAATTTAAGTAGTTGTTTTACTAGTCCTACGTGGCAACACTGAACTTCAGGACCGGGCTTATACCGTGTGTCTACGTAAGTTGGAATCATATGGAAGAAATCTTCTTAATATTAATTTTAAGAAAAAAGTTATCCTTAATGAAAAGGTCCGCATGACCGAAAAGTTAAAAAACAATCATCAAACATCATTGTGTTTTTGTTGCGTTAAAAATAAGGTTTTCATTTTTTAAATTTTTTTTACACATTGACTTAATTAAAATGTACCTATTTACATTACTTTTAATTTTTTAAATTTTGGTACTAAACAGTTATCTCTTTTATCGGACTAAGATTTTCTGGCGTATTTTTTTTTCGCTAAATACGAATGTACAGCAAAATTGGGGGGTCAAAAAGCAAAAAAACGAGAAAAATCCAAAAAAACGTACGATACATTTACCGGCAGAAACCTGAATGTTTGGACTACGACTATATAAACTATAAGAGATAAAAAAAATGCTCATAAAAGAAAAAATAAACAAAATTGTAATTTGGTCCAAAAACTTTAGTCCAAAATAGAATAAAAAATTTTTTTATTAATGTTATTCCTAGGGTTTTTCCTATTATAAATAATTTATCTTATTTATTTGAATCCCAAATCACGTATAATTTTCCGAAAAAATAAAAAAATAATAAATTTTTCCTTATCCATTGAAAAAATCTGAAAATTGCTATTTTTTGAATATAGCTGGAAAAATATGACATATAGACAAAAAGTTTCTATAACTAAATTAAAGGTCTTGTAAAAATACATAGTTTATGTTATATAAAGTTGCGTGATCTTTTATAGTTTTTAAGATATTGACGTTTTAAATTTAAAAAAAAAACCTCAATATCTGAAATTACTCTTTTCTCGATTTTTTGCTGTTTGACCCTCAATTTTGACTTCAGATTCGTGTTTAGCGGTTTTAAATACGCCAGAAAATCTCCGACACCCAGCACACACAACTTTTTTTTGTGGACTTGTGTGATGTAAGATGTAAGCTTTGAAAAACTAAAAACAACCTTGTTTTTTAACGCTTAAACTTTGACGGCGTGGTGTTTACTTTTAATAAGCTGTAAAGAAAAATTATATCGCTTAAAACAAATATTGGGCATCTAATTTATTTTTTCAACTCAGCCCTGTTTGTGGAATAAGTAAATAGTTATCTTCTGCTATTTGTGGTAAAAAAAACATTTCTTTTTTCTTAAAATAGCCTATATTGACTTGAATATAAAGTCTTTATTTCTAAGGAGTATTGTTCTCGGGTTTTAAGATTTTTTTAAATAAACGATATGATTTTTTACCAAATAAATAAAACGCAGATAAATGACTCACACAGCCGTCCAAAGTAACCAGCGACAAAGTTACTTAATAGTAAACAAAAAAAAACAAAATTACATCAACCGTGTTTTGTTTTAGAAGCCAATCAAAAAAAAATTCAAATCAAAAATCAAATAACGTTTTTTTTTATCAACGTTGTTTTAGTGCCAAAACGTAGACTTTTATTAATAAGTAATGATAGTATTTGATTGCCACAAAAAGACAAATAATTATTAAACTAATTGGCGAAATTTATTTAAAAAAATACATTGAATTTAAACTTGACAGAAAAAAAATAGATTTGGTATCGTTAAATTGATTTTTATAATCGTAATGGCTTTGCCTTTCTTTATTAGTCCGCTTACTAGAAACACTCTGTAGAATCTTCTGCATATATAGTTTACCACAGATATGCAACTTCCCTGACAAGATTTATAGTGACCACTTTTTATATTTCGTTCAAAGAAATCAAAATGATATTCAGTTATGTAGATTTGCAAATTTTTTTAATTGCATGTTTCTATAATTGCCAAAGAATGTACTCGGTGTTATTTATCTTCTGCAGGACTTGTTAAAGACGTATTAACCCATGTTTAGATACGCATATCATTTAAATAATTATTTTATGGTAATTTTACTTGTGTTTTCTTAAATGTTAACGGACGAACTTATATTAATGGTACATTACTTACAACAACAATATGGCTTTTCATTGTTTTACCTACTTCCATAAATATTTTCCGAAAAGATTTAACATCCATTTTAAATTACGATGATTATAAAATGTTTTTAACATTAATTATCATTTTTAATTAAACCAAACGTGCAATTAGCGAATTTAAAAATTTTCGTTATGTTAATTAAACATCTACCTGTCAAAACAAAATGATTTAATTTGTAACAACGCAGTTATGTATTTTTTTTTCTTTCCTCAAAACTTAAAAAACAAACTATATTTAATTAAGATTACGAAAACGACAAAGGTTTTTCTCGCACACCAAAGTACAATAGCTTGAATAATATACTGGCGTGCCTAATTTTTTAAAGCACATTTTTGAAAATTGCTATTTTTTTTGTCAAATGCAAAAATTATCTACTTAGTACTATGTTTACTAGAAATAAACACATATTATTAAATCCGCGATATGGTCTGTGGAACAAAGAGTATATAATTGAATAAGCCAACTTTCACGGTTTATTCGCGGTAACTCTTTGGTCTGTCAAAGCGAAACTATGATTTTGATGTACTCATCACAGTAAAACAGCTTTTCTTAAAAATTAAATAAAATTAAAATATAGGATTATTAAAAGTGCCCTTTATCTAATTAGAAAAAAAACGATTTTTTTATTGTCTGTAAAACAAGATATTAACAATCAAATTATGCATAATTAACTTTGTCGATATCTGTCATGTATGAAAGTCATGCATATACAGGGTGATTCCTAAGTTGACGCTTTTTTTTAACTGTATATAAAACTCATTAAAATAAACAACTTTTTTAAATACCTTTTTTCAAAATACTAAAAAATAAGGCACTTACATTCATTTATTGTGGCGAACACGGTCCTGTCTTAAGTAAGTTGTCACCTCCCTGGGCTGTGGTGCTTGAACACGATAAACGTGATTTTCCCGCAATGTTTTCCACATTTTTCTTTAACTTAAACCGACCTGACTTGCAATGACCCGAGTACTGGGTCCAGAATAAGCCCACAAGAGAAACCGTCGCGTCGCGTGTTCAATCTCGAAGCAACGTTTGCAGATTAACGACACTTTTATAAATAAGAACAAATCCACGTATTTATTGTTTTTAGATTGTGCCATTTTTGCGATTTAACAATGATTTAAAACTAAAATTATCCTCGCGTCGTCCAGAGAGAGCAATACGACTGACTCACGGCGTGATAAACAACACAAAAAACAAGCGTAAATAAGAAATAAACTATCTATTTACGTTTAGGTCCGCACTAGCCACACTTTTAAATTAATGAATGTAGCTTTGTTATTTTTAGGTTTTTTAAAAAATGTTATTTAAAAAAGTTGCTTATTTTAACGAGTTTTATATACAGTTAAAAAAAGCGTCAACTTAGGAATCACCCTGTATTTCGAAGAGCGGTTCTTACAATATTTTTTAAAAACCAATAAAATGTAAATCAAAGTATAAGAAAGCCCAAAAAAAAAACAGAATTTTTTGACCGTTTTGTTAAAAAAATATTGATTTTTAAAAGTTTACTAGCTCTGTTTGTTATTAAGAAATGGTGTACGCTATTTTATTCCTTTTTTACGTAATCGCTCTTATGAAAGGTGTATTTTAGGACTAGGTGGTTTCAGAAAGAGTAAAATGGTGTAAAATATTACCGAATAACAAACAGACCTCATGTGTTGTGTACAGTCTTCTACAAAAATAATATTTTCAAGCATTGAGAACCTCTAACTTTTGGTAAAGCGTATTCGATCTTATTTGGAACAGCGCTAAATTTGTGGTCCATTTAAAATACTGCATCACGAATTAAACTACAATACAACAACATACAGCCCGTTAAACAATCAATTTTTGTTAGAGAGAGATAAGCGAGTTCGGCACGGATGGCAAGAAAGAGACAAAAGTAAAAGATGTTTATCCCAATCTTGATTTGATCTGTGGACTGGCCTGGCTTTACTTACTATAAGGCGATAATTTTGTCATTGACAGTCTCCAGTGGACTACTTTAAGAACGGTGCTTGTCAATAAATGGGATGGCACTTTCTGTCTTATCTCTGTGACCCTAATTTTCTTGGCTGATCTGCAGAAGGCTGCTCGATCATCGTAGTGACTAGGGTTGATAAAGCTTTAAGCTTCAAGAAAAATACATGCAAATTAAATAAGTAACTTTAGCGACCTATTTTAAAGAAATTTTATAATTCTGTTTGGGCCGTCAGCCTATGGTTGCGGGGTTAGTAGTAGGTTTAAAAACAATGCAAAGAAATTAATCATTTGCCTGCGAGACCATAGGTAGATCTTATATTAATATTGCATTAGGGCGTCATAAATTTTGTCCATATTATTGCCCTATAAGTACAATCATGTTTGCTGTCACGACAAAAATCTGCCTAGTTCTGCAGACAAAAAAGTCATTTAACCTTGTGATTATTTTTGAGATTATCTTTAAAAAAAAGTGTTTTTCCGTTTCTAATCTGTATACTCTGAATATATTCCCAATCATACCCTCTTGGGAATGTAGTTTTTATGTCTACTTTATTTTCTCGCCCACCGACAAGCTTTAGAGGATTTTTCACTCTTTTATAGGTATTTCCACGGCTTTTGCTCCAAGAAATTAGCCAGTATAATTCCTTCCCTAGCAACTCCCAATAGACTTACCAGTAATGACGGTTTATACATCCCTTTACAGTCCAAATTAAAGGACTCCCAACTTCCCACTTTGTTCTTTCTTATATCCTTAGAGTGTCTGGACTGTGGAACTACCTCTTACCTCATTTTAGACACTCACGGTACCTTATTACTTAGGGTTAAAGCTTTCGCACTGTCCCAAGATCAAAAAAATAACAGCCATTGACAGATGCATAATAAACTAAGCTTGCTTTAACTTTATAGTCTAATATACAATGAGTACAGTAACTATTTATCTACAACCGTGGCATTTTAAATCCATTTTAAAAGTATTAAATTTTTTTCATAAAAACTGTTTCAGGGTCTCTAAAATCTGACAACAACCAGCAATTTTTCAAATACAAAATCACAGAACATTGTAAAAACAAAGTTGCCTTGTAAGGTCAAATTAGCAATACCAAGCTTATGGTTTCTAATGTCACCTCTGTCATCTCAAAAGTGAGGTCAAACCGAACATAAATTCAGCACGCCGAAGCTTAAAAAAATTTCAAGTTAGTAAAAGCTGCTACGGCAAATTTATTACCGCAAAAGTCTAGTGCCCACTAAGGGAAAAAATATAATCATAAAACCAAAAAAGTAGTTTTATGCAGTCGCCAGTAATCAACATTGAGAACGTTAGTAATTCAAATATAACTACAAAGTTTTTAGCGTTTTTATCAGTTTCAGGTTAATTTTTAATTTTTTATCTTATTTTTGGTCTCAATAAAAAACTGTACTTACCAACTTACTTTTTATATACGAGTGCGGTAAAGTGGTAGTTAATGCACTAAGAATAGTGCGTGTAACTGTACATATCGCACGGTTTGATTGTATCGAAAGTAATTAATATAAAAAATTCAAGAAAAGTTAATAAGATTTAAATAATAATTTAGATAAACTAGTTAACGTAAGAAGATTGTTTCTTTTTACAAAAACAACAAAAAATATTTATAATGTTAATACAATCTAGTTAATATAATACTACACTGAAAGTTAAACTAAATTTATATTATGATTGATTACCATTTTAAAATGTCTCATATTTCAAGATGTGAAATATGAGGTAAAATATAGACGGGTTTAAAAAGTTTTAGATTGAAAACGATTGCGACAGAACGCAGGTGTGCTTTATTTTAACAATACCAACGAACGCATTAAAAAATCTATTTCCATTTTAATTTCGCTTTCAGTTTTATGTATCGAGCTAGACTCTGTGTAAATTTTCTTTTGTGGCCCGATATTGAACTCGCAAATCATTTCGTTTTGGCTTTGTAGCTGATTGAATCGTGATATATGAGGCAATGAGCTTTTCCAGCATTTTGCCAGTTTTTTTGTCTCTCTTTTACTTCAAAAGCTTTGTTTTGCCATTGAAAAATTGTGAAAATGCAACGTCGTTGTTTTATTACACAAATGTTTTCCCATTGGTGCATAGCAAATGAATATTTATGTTTAGACCGTATTACAGTATATTGCTGTAATACGGTTGTACTTTTTAGCAAAAGCAAATTAAAATTAAAAATAGAGAATAGAAAAATATCTGTGAATAAAAAAATAGATTGGAATAAAAGTTTTACATAGGATTGATGCCCCAAAAAAAGTTTTTTATTTTTCTAAAATCTAGTTTTTTTTATCTTAAACCAAGCCAAATAAAAATAAAATTAAAATATTAGTATTGCAATAACAGGAATACTATTTAAAAAAACAACCCATTTATTTGTAGGAATAAGTTTAGCTCAGTTGTACTAAATTCAGTCGTCAAACTTTTATTTTAAAATAGAAATGTGTTTTTAATCACAGTGATAAATTTTTTCTTTTAAAGAAATACTCCTACTATAATATTTAACCAATTAGTTTTGGTTAATTTTGATAATGATATTTTATTTTTTGTAGAATATAAAGAAACTTTGTATTTCGTGCAAAATTTGTATTCAAACAAATATCCTAGCAGAGCGCTTTAGGTAAAAATTTTCATCAGTGCTATTCGTTAAGCAGGAGTCACAGCAATTAAAGCGTACATAATATGTAAACAGGGCATCGACACACTATAACATTCTTAAGTTAAAAATTAAAAATAAAACTGTAAATGAAAACTTACATTTTCACTTCGACAGGGTGCATTTTTAAAAATTAAAAGTTTATACCCCATTATATTTTGTTGGAAAGATGAACCTGTGTTGTATGAGTCTACTTATATCAGAAATTATTTACCTTTTATTAACTTTTTATACTTATTTTATACATGTGTTTTTTTGTAATATAAAAATGTAATTTCATTAATTCTTTTATAACATTTACCTAGAGAGCGCCATTTGGATTTTCTTTATCCAAAAAAGTATTCTTATGTTTTATAAATACCAAACCAATAAATAACCATTTATTTTCTTAGTCCAGGTGGCTTATCCAGATTATTAAAAATTTTGACTTTCTGAAACCTTTCTTTAAATTACTTTCTGAAACATAAAGCCTTGTTCTCAGACGGAGTGCAAAAAAAGTCGACAAAAAATAACCCCTTTCACCGGAAAGTCGTAAAGAAAATTTATATTTTCGGCATTAATTTTTTCCCGAGCAGTTCGGCTACATAAAAACGTTTTATGGGGACTTTTCTCAAATTTCAAGCGTTGTTGACGCAATACTGTAGCCATAATCTCTCTGCAGGCTAACTTTTCTTAAAGATTATATTTTTCAGTGGCGGTGCGTATAATTTAAAGATATTTTTTTAAATTCTAATTTAAATAAAATAAATACACATTTTTTTTATTTTTCATCTTATATAAGTATTTTACCGTTTGGTTTGCCTTACTCTTTTTAACCATTTGTTAAAATAAGAAGCAATTTACGAATTTTTTATTAGCACTTGGTTCTCTTAAATCTACAATATATCACAGTTAGTGATAAAATAATTTTTCTTTTATCTAGGCGCACCGTAGAGCGCCAGGTCAAGTTAGGGCCTGACGCATACCTCCACCTATTGAGCATTTAAAATTTCAAAGTAATCTAGAACATTTTGGCAGATTAAAATCATCCCACAATTTTTCTTAAGAGTGGTTTTTATTTATTAGGAAAAAGTTACATTTGGTCAAGTGATCTTAGCAATTGGTCACAAGTATTTGGTCGAGATTTCTAAAGTATCCAGTTGTATATTATTATAAGCCATATAAAATATTAAGCACCTCAAACCAGACATTCATATCTTATCGAAGGTTTATTTAATTGGTGTGACCAATTCGTGACCAATTTAATTGGCTTTTGATAAGCTATTAATGTTTTGATTGGGATGCTAAATATTCATGATTGATATGGCAAATAGGATTTAGCAATTAAGTATTTTTTTAATAAATGACCAATCACCCACATCTAGTGACCATCTGTGACCAATTTGTGACCAATTAAATAAACGTTCCATAAGCTATGAATATTTAATTTTGGGTGCTCAGTATTTTATATGGCTTATAATAATGCACAATTGAATACTTTAGAAATCCCGACCAATTACTTAGGACTTGTTATCAATTACTAAAATCACTTGACCAAATGTAACTATTTCCTAATAAATAAGGAAAACCTGTGGGATGATTTTGATCCGTCAAAGTGTTCTAGACGACCTTGAAATTTTAAACATCTCATCATTAGGTTTGTTCCAACAAGAAATCCGGTATCGTTTCGAAATCGTTTTTGAACTGTTTTTTGGTGCGCTTAGACGCTTGCGCGGCCTTAAAATAGTTTCGTGACGGTACGAAAAGTACAAACGTTGGATCGCTTTGCGGATCGTTTTTGGGACTGTCAAATCAAAAGTTTTTGAATTTTTTGTTTAAAAAATATAACTCTACTTTTCTACTTATTATTTTTGTGATCAAAGTTAGCAAATATCACTCATAATATCGTCACTCATCTTTAAAGATAATTAAATTTAATGATGTGCTTAAGAGGTGTAAAAATTAATGTTTTTGAATAATTAAACAAGCGAGGAAATAGAAAATGCTAAAGCACGTTGCACGCTATTCGCTAAATAAAGTTAGGATGCAGAAAAATTAAATTAAGTTAAAATAAGTTAAAGTCACACAAGAAAAGATAAACATTATGTGATCAAATGGTTTTAATTATACACATAAATTAAAAATTAAGTTAAGTTAAAAAGATAAACAACTTTTAACTTTTTTAACTTTTTTAAATGTTTTAACCTTATCATAAAATGAAATAAACGTTTCATTTTTAAAATATTTAAACTCCCACACAATAACATCATAAAATAGGCTTACAGAAACTCGCCTTTCCCATGCGTTATAAAAAAATGTAACAAAAGTATATATTTTTTAGACAAATATTTATTTAAGAAGTTAACAAATTACCGGACAGCTGCCAGAGAGTGCACCAATAAAATAGAAATCACGAAAACCCTATTAACAGTGATTTGCCCTACGTATGCTAAATTTAATTGTTATTTTTAACCTGAATGGCATGTTTTACCACAAATGTTTTAATTTATATTTACTTAATTTTTGTTAACTTAAATTAACTTAACTTTTCTGCATAATCCTACCTTAACAGTAAACATATGAAGATGAAATATTAAACAATAAACATGAAACAGCTGTTAAAAATCATAAATCCAGTGCCAAGATGTTTAATGCGCAAGTCAACCCAAACAGTTTTTAATTTAGGCCATGTATCAGAATTACCGTTCTGAAACCGTAACTAAACGATCCCAAGTTTTGTTGGTACACAAACAGGATCGTCCGATAACCGCCACGTCTCTGTTGGAACGCACTTTAATCAAGGCGCATGAGCGTGATCGTTCGGTGATGGTTTTTCGACGTGCTGGAACAAACCCATTATCTCTGTACTGTTGACCAATGAGGTTAATATCCCGACCAAACATAGTTATTTTACAAATTTTTTAAATTTTTTTTGAGCTTTGCAAAATTTTTAATTTTGAGGTGCTATTTCAATATGGCTGGCCTTGAAAAAATGTTTCTTTTTCTATTTTTATGCGAATAATCGTGACCAATTATTATTCACTACCAACAAATTTGGTCCGATAAATTTGATCCGCTAGAATAATCTAGGTAACCTTGAAATTTCAAACTCTCATTGAACAGGGTAATAATGCTAACCAAATGGTTTTACTTACTGACCAAATATGACCAATTAAGCTCACTTTTTAAGACCCCAAATTTCGCAATTTTATCGCCAAATGGGTGAAGGTCTGACGCACGCAGTGTTTATATAACATGAAACATTTCAGCATCTTTTTTTCCATATCATAACTTTGTTATCTTTTCACATAAAGGTATAAAATATAATACGTAAATTTACATAAAAAGTTTTAAATACTTGTTAAAAACTTAAGAAATATATGTCAAGTGGATTCTGAGGTATTCCATTTTAAAAAATTTCGAAATAATTCGAAAATATCGTTTGTTTAGGGGGTACTTTGAAAACTTGCAGTTTAATTAAACCTGGGTTTTGAGTTTATTAGTGTCTTAGAGTTTAAAATGCAGAAAGGATTTTATTCTTAGCGAAAAGAAAAAAATCTTACCAAAAACACTTACTTTACTACATGTGATTTTACATACTCAATATTATACCTTTATGTAGAACGATAATAAAGTTATAATGGGGAAAAAATACGTTTCGTGTAATATACACACATTTGTGCTTCACACCGAAACTTACCTTGCGAATCCAAAGTATCTAACAACTAGAGCTTTTCTTGTCAGAAGTAACTAACTAGAAATTTGCAATTAAATATACATGACCATCATTCTACTTTATTAACACTACTTGTTTGCTGACTTAATGCAGCGTCTCCTCCATTACAAATATGTGTTATAGCAACAGCATGCAAAAAAAGAATTAAGTTACAACACACAGTGGTGCTGACGCATCCTCAGGGTATGTTAAAAAAAGTAAACTCCGGCAAAACAACTAGCGCAAAAGATTTCTATTACTAAATTGTAACTCCGCTACTGATTTCTTAGTTACTGAATCACTCCAAAACGGCCTGCGAACTTCATATTTTCGGTTATAGTGCAGAACTTTTGTCATCATCGCACGGTCTAGTGGTCACAATGTGTTTGTCTCATGGCGCCATTACCACAATATGGCCGTTTCGCGTTTGCTGCTTCTCATTCTATTGTTTTATAAACGTTTTTGAATGGCAAGAAATAAAGAAATCGTACCCATCCTTTTTGTCTGTTTTTTGTCCCTACTCTTAGCTGACTTGATTGATTCTTATTGGGGGAAAAAGACAAAAACTGTAAAAGTTTGTTAAAGATTCATAGTTTCTTTTACTTTCTTTTGTCTGGCTTACTTTGTTAGGGAACGCGACTCTGATTAATTTTGTTTTAAATTAAATTAATCTTACAGCGTAAACATCGCGTCTCCATGTCAAAACAATCTTGTTTTTTACGATGTTTTTAGTCAGTCTTTTGTTTTAACGATGTTGCCTTATATTCTGTAAATTATTTTTAAAAGCCTAAAAAAATCTCTCTTTGAACTCATGAATTTATATAAAATAGCATATTCTCTTTATTGTAATAATTTTGTTATATAATTTAACTGAAATTAAATAACGAAGGAGAGAGAATATTTCATATTTATTAAATTCCTGCTAGTACATATTATATATATATATATATATATATATATATATATATATATATATATATATATATATATATATATATATATATATATATATATATATATATATATATATATATATATATATATATATATATATTATATATATTATATTATTTTAAATTATTAAGTATAGTTACAGTCCAGGTAATAAAAATGGGACACCCATGCAAACTGCAACATTACTAGGACTTCTAGTAGCAACACTACAAACTCATGTCATTTGTTTACTGTCGTTGAGTTAATTTAGTCAATTTAGTTTTGCAAATAGCGATGTGATGTGCTTTTATCTTGTTGTCAGTTTATATTTTTGACTGTCTTGGAATATATTTTGTGTATTTATGCAGTCTTGCCAACCTAGATTTTTCAGGTGTGCCAAAATCGTAAAGTAAAAATCACTTTTTGTTTAGCTACGCATGAGTGTACCATTATTAATTTTAGTTATTTTTTTAATACCTGTAAGTATAATACAGATCATAATCTCAGATATTTCTTCTTTTGTTTTACATAATTCGGCTTTCCATGCATCTAAGGCTTTTGGCCAGATCTGGCTTAATGTGTCCATATACAAATTTTCTTGTCTCTAGTTTGTACCAAAACTTTAAACTTTTTTAATTTCTTTTCAATCGACGTATTACTGTTTTTGCAGATAATCTAGAGCATTCACCAAATCAACGCAAAAGTAATCTATAGCTTTGTAGTAGCTTCAACTTTTTCTTTACAATTAACCACCTTCTTTCTGTTATGATTGTTTTCATTTTTAGTTTTAGACCAGTCATATTTGATATTACGAAAGACATGTATTAATTACCTTTTTGTACTATGAGCGGCTAATTCCTGCAAATTAAACAATAATTAAACCTTGTAGGCATTGCATTTAAAAACGGCCTTAAATGGCACAAACACATCACATCCATAACCAGAGCAGCTTTAAAAAGCTTTCTTTTTAACCTGGGCCCTTTGTATATATCTCAAATAAACCCCTTCTTTTATTAGTGCAGTCAGAGAAATGGCTTTTTTCCATTAATATTTAATATTACAATTTTTTGGTTAAATTTTTACAAAAAAGTTTTTGCATTTGGTCACCGACTAACTATAAGGAACCTGTCCTTTATTTACAGATATTTTCACAGTTTCTAGTTTGGATAATAATTCGTCTTTTACAACAAGAAATCCCATTGTTTTCAAATCCTTTGGAGTTTATCCAGTAACTCAAACTTCTCCCTTTTCATCTTCATTGTAAAACCTGCTTCCAGAAGCGGTATTTCGTTTTTTTCCAATTTTCATATCTTGGATTAATAAATTGTATCTTACCACACTCTAGACACTTACGATACATTAATTCTTAGTTTTTAAGCCTTTGTGGTCTGAAATAACAAAAAATATCAAAAATAGTATATTCGTTTCTGAATTCCTTTCATCATACGTTAATCATATTTCTCACAAATCATTGCTTACTAGGCTCTTTGTTGACTTTATCTGTTGTTTTGTTATTTGTACATTAAAGAGGTGTGAAAATGAATAAATCACATCAAAAAATGGGTCAAACTTCATTTTGACCGCACCCATGGCCACGTGCGTTTATAAGATTAATACCAGGATTTTAAAGATGTTGATATAATATCACTGGCAATGTACTTTCTAGAAATAACACTAGTTTATTTATTTCTTAGTTGCTCGAAGTACTTTTTTTGATTTATATAGTATTTTAGTTTTATATAAATGTGGATGAGATACAAAGTACTTTTAATTTTTTCCAAAGTAGTAAAACAGTGGTTCTAATCTATTTTTTCTATATATTCTGTTCTATTCTATGTAAGAATAGGTATATCAGGTGAATCAAAACATTTGGAGTGAGTGAAATTGGACGTTGGTACTCAATTATTCAGCAATCGTAACAAAAATGGGGACAAATTAATTAAAATTAGCCATACAAAACAATAAAACCCATTTATGAGAGGAATGCATTAAAAAATTGAATAATAAAAGTAAAAAAAAAACTGAAAATTAAATAAAAAAAACAAATTTAATAATTAAATAAATTACTGACTGACTTTAAATAAACATAAAAATATGCAATAAAATAAAAAGATCTAAAATTAACAATAAGTATGCAACAATATTATAACAAAAAAACACTTATGTAAAATAAGGGCCAAGTTCCTATCTCTAAAATCTTGGTCTCCTACAGTACTGAGATCCAAAATTGAACAAGTTTTTTTTGACTTGGCAAGTTTTTTACTGATGTTTTTGTATCAATAAATATTCTTTTTTCGTTAATAAAGAGGGTTTTTTAATAATCCACACAGATCAGAAAAAACTTGCAAAGTTGAAAATAGCCTGGTGTAATTTTTTGGATTCAGTACTTTTAGAGCTCGAGATTGTTGGAAAAGGAATTTGGTCCTTAAGTGTTCTTAGAGAGAAAGGCTTAATCACGGACTCTTTTTGGTTTTTTGGACGTTAAGTGCTCCTTAATTTTAGTTTATTTAATAAATGAGTCAGTCAGCCAGTCAAAAATAAAATAGGTGATTTTTAAAATCGAATATTTCAGAAGCCACTTGACATAAGATTCTTAATTTTTTCAATGGTAATTAGAATACTTATGTGAGTTTACAGAAACAATAACAAAGTTTTAATAGGGGGGAGGAAAATACGCTGAAAACTTTCGTATAGTATACACACTAGGTGCCTCAGGCCGGAACTTGGCCTGCGCGCTAGTGTGCGCAGATAGGAGATTCATTTAAGCCCCCATAAAGTATATTTAGTATATTTACATACCACATTATGCGCTAATTTAGTTTTGCTTTATCATTTCTTGGATTTCCAATGTCTTATTAGTTTTTTAAACCGTTTAGCCATTAAATATTTCCACTAGTATTTGGGTAAATATTATAAAAAAATACCGATAATACTAAAATTAAACTATAATAATATTAAGAAATAATAAAATTACATTTATAAAATATTTAAAATACTTATTTAAAATTAAAAAAATGCAAAGCATTTATAAACTTCCGATAAAGCAATAACTACACAGACCCACAAAAAAATAAGTGGTGTGTGCTGTGTGTCGGACTAGGATTTGTTTTGCTGAACACGAACCTGAAATCAAAATGGGGGGTCAAAGAACAAAAAATCGAGAAAATCCCAAAAAAACGACGCAGTCCATTTACCGGCAGAAACCTGCTACCACGGAATGTTTGGACTAGGACTATATAAACTATAAGAGATACAAAAAAATGCATGGAACAAAAAAGAGAGCTTTTCAAATAAGATATAAACGAAAATGTAATTTTGACAAAAAATTTAGTCCAAAATAGATTTTTTTTTATTAATGTGATATTTGAGTTTTTTTAATAATAAATCATTTATTTTATTTAATTAAATTTTAAATCGATTAAAACTTGCATGAAAAATCCAAAAATAAAAAGAAACAAAAATTTAATTTTTTTTTCCAGAGGAATACCTTGAAAAAATCCTCAAAATTCGGTTTTTTGATTATAACTCGAAAAACATTTCATTTAGGCGAAAAGGTTATATAACTTAAATTAAAAGTCTTTTAAAAATACATTGTTTATGTGTTACAAAGTTTCGTGTATCTTTTATAGTTTTTAAGATATTAACGTTTTAAATAAAAAAAAAACGTTAATATCTAAAATTACGCTTTTCCTTGATCATTTGCTGTTTGACTGTTTTAACTATAGATTCCTAGTCCGACACCCAGCACACGAGATCTCGATAATTGGGGAAACAAGTAAATATTTAAAGAAAAAGCTGATTTTTTACTGTAATCGGCACTAAACTATTTGGTGTAAACTTTTGGCGGATTTATTTATTAAAAAATATTGTTTGAATAATTTCCGAGATGGAATTTTTTTCGGACAAGTTCTTGGTTATGACTTGTACAGGCACAGACTCGATTGACCCTTTTGAACTTGCACATCACCTAAAAAACCAAAACGTACCGGTCTTGCGATTATCCCAAAAAAAATTATTGTTTATTTTTTTTTTTTTTATTTTATGTGGACAATCCTTTTAAAACTAATCAAAGCTAACCAGAGTTGGTGATTAAAAGTTAACAAAGCAGTGAATCCGCAAAAAAAGCCTTCCTATTATATTAGGAATAAGATGCTAAGTTAAAAGAACTTTTAAGAAAGAAATTTTATTTTTTGCTGTAAACGATAAATTAAGGGATTCCGATATAGTTCAATGATAAATTATAACTGGCGATGCATCTACTATCAAACCGTTCTTTAATGTTTTACCAGGTGTTTTTCAACATATTGATATCAGAATCGATAGTTGGTTATTTGATTATCCAGTACTAATAAAACAAGCGTCTGCCGCAGTGGCTAAAAATGGACACAAGTTGGCGACATGCGAGGTCGATGTCCGAGAATGTGTGTCGATGCAATTCTGCTGCAAGCGAATTTGCAATGCCAATTTGTTCTCGGGCTATACCTGAGCACAGATGCAGCTGCGTTAAGTTTTTCTACTTGATAATTAACAGTTTTAAAAACGCTTAATAAATAAATACCGGATGAATATTTTAAAGGTTTTATTGAATTATTCCCAAGATAAAATCTTATTTTTATTGAATTCTCAGTTTTTGTTTGGCAGTGATATATTTACAGTGTATTCATTAGTTTAAAAAAATGTTAATGACAAAATTAATAGATTGATCGACTTACCTGTAAG
>JAHBCN010006748.1:0-30000 GCA_019359885.1 Listronotus oregonensis
GTTGAATATATGTTGCAAGGAATCGCAGTGTGAGCAGCAACCGTTCTATTGGTGAAATGGCTTGTCTATAATTGATATCTTCTTTCTGTATTTTTGGGGCAATTTGACATAATAACCATTCTAGATCGGTGCTGGACATTCGTAAGAAATTTTTGCCACTACCATTATTTATATTATTTCCTATGTGTAGATCGTCATTTTTTAATGCATGGAGTAGGTGCATGCCACCATATTCACTTCTATCACGGAGACTTGGTTTCACCCAATATTTGTGCTTTCTTTTTTTCTTTTTTGCCGACAACACTATATAGGCCGCCGTTGCTGCCGCTATTTCATTATCTTGATCAATGTTTATCAACCGCGGTGGAAACACTAACTAAAAAAGTTGCTCTCTCTCAGTTACCAGAAACATTAAAAGTTCTGTCAGTGGAAACAAAAAGTTTACATTTGTTTCCTTCAAGTTTCTAAATTCACAAACAAGAGGAAACACAAAGCAACAAAAATGTTGCTAAATGTTGCTATTTGTTCCTCCGGTGGAAACGTAGCTTTAAAGGTGATATTTGTTTGGTTGTTTCGAAACAAACAGTAAATTTTATAATTTACTTCTTGCTCTTGTGGCAATTCTTTTCTTCTGTGGTATATACAGTGCGAGTCTTTAAACTTAAAATAAATTTAATGAATTGAAAACAAGTTTTTTTTTTTGAAAATGATTTGACCCGTCGATTAGTATTTTTAGTCGCGCTCTAGGAAGTATTTATAATAGAGCTGGGCTGATATGTCAAAAAAGGAATCGATTTACGAATCCGAATCCTCGTAAAGGATCGAATCACTAATACGAATCACGATTTCTTTTTTAAAGAAAAAATTAATCGAATATAGAGAATCGATTCCTATTTATCGGATTACGGATCCGGATCATCTTGGGTTTTTATATTTACAAATGGTAACTACGATACCAATGATAGGTACTACATAATCCAGATGATAAATCAAGCGTCAAAGATTTTAGCACGGTGTCCGAGCCGCATAATTAGTTTTAGCCTCATTTTGAAGTGCTGTAACTCTTCTCCAAATTAGTTTTTGATAAATATTCTTTAAATCTAAATATGTTATTTCTGAGATCAACATGAAACCAGCCTTAAATGGAACATTTTTTTGAACTGTAATCCAAAACTTGCGATGCTAGATCTTCATAAAGTTTTTAAATGTGATTCTTGAGGAAACCTTAAGCAACTTAGAAATGGGACATCTTATTGTAATTTTGCAGAAAGTTTCACAAGTACCGTTTAATATTTTTTCTTTGGAAAAAATTGGAAATTATAAAATTTTAAATGTGATTTTTGTAGACCACCCTGAATGGTAATAATGATACGTCCCATTTAAAAATCCCTTAGGGTTATCTTAAGGATAACATATTAAAAGATTATAAAGATTGAGCAATCAAAATTTTTAAATCAAATGCAATTAAAATTTATGCCCGTTTTTGGATACCACACCCAAAAAAAGAATTCATTCGAATGTTGTTTCTCTGAGCCTGTAAAACAACATATTTTGGTTAAAAAATAACACGTTAGGTATGTTTCCTTAGTTAAAGATTTTAATAGGCAGATGTTTTAAAATTCATTATCTTTTTTTCCGAAAATTAATGTGATGCTGATTAAGAATCTTGGGTAAAAATTTGGAAATTTAAAAACGGGTATTCAAGATGGTGGATTCTGGCATTTGTATACTTATTCGCCTCAGATTTAGGATATAGGAGTTTTAAAGGATGCTAGGTTAAAATCTAAAAATTAATAATTTTTTGTCAAAATTTGGATATTTGAATTTTCGTATTTAAAATGACGGATTTTAGCATTAGTCCAGTAACTGAAGACCTGAAAGTATCCAAAGCTGTAAATAAATCTGTACAGTTTTCATTTGTGGCGCAATTCTTAGGTTTTCATGGATACTTTTGAGCGAGAAAAAGTTTATCACGATTCCGACGTGGGAACCCGCTGAAAATGGCCCCCCAAAGTCCCAAAAATGAGTTTCCGCGAATATCTGCCAAAATATGCGAATTAGAGAATTTTTGTTTAGACAAAAAATGAATATCACCTCGAAATCTACAAAAATGGTCCTTACCATTTTTTTCGCAACACCAATATTTTTCGCAAAAACGGCTGTCGAAAAATCCATAACATTCCACACTGGATAGATGTGATAGTAGGCTAAAAAATGCAGATGGGCAAAACAATTTTTTATCAAAACGCAAGAAATATGGTGAAGGAAATTTTCTGGGATCATTGAACACATAATAACAAACCATTTTTTCAAAAAATATCAATAAATTAATGAAATACTCTCAAAATATTGTGAAAAAAACTTTGTCCGTTTTTTTATATTAAAAAACCGAATGGACCCAAACTCATATGCAATGGTAGGTAAGGATTTTCCCATTCCGATGAACTTTGAATGATTAAAAAATGTGCATTATTGCCCGAGTAATGGAACAATTTCGTCCGCTCGCTTATAAGTGAATCCATGAAGATAGCGGCATTCTAGCGGTAGAGCGGCAGCTGAAATGAGGGGACTTTTGGTTCCCGTTCTCTAAAAAAAAATATAAGGACTATTTTTGTAGATTACAAGGCAATCTTCATTTTTGTCTAAACAAAAATTCTCCAATTTGCATATTATGGCAGATATTAGCGGGAAACCCATTTTTCGGGCCTGAGGGGCCATTTTCAGCCCTTTCCCACCTGTTAATGTTAATAAACTTTTTCTCACATCCCCGGAGACCTAAGAATTGCTCCCCAAGGGAAAACTACAGATTTATTTACAGCTTTGTCCCTTTATTTACTGGACTACATTTATAAACGATTTGCTTCAAATTAGGAATCGGATCTTTCCAAAAAGGACCCCTAAAAAGGAATCGATTTCTGGATTTGATACCCAGCTCTGATTTATACACCATGTCCTAATTTTCGATGATTTTTCTAAACCGGAACCAAAGTTTTTTTAACCAGCACATATCAAGTTTTACATGACTACCCAATTTCAAATTTTTCTTCGTCGTTTGCGAGATATAAAATAAAATTTTCTTTTAAATAAACCATATCTTATTTGTATTGAAAATGTTTTTTCAATACATGCTAAAGATTTGGGTTAAGGTCTTCTATCCACCGCGAACTGCGAATTCGGGCAAACGCAATTTGCACCAAAACGTGCATTCGACCATCGTCCATTGCCACAAAAATAAGTTTATTTTTTAAAAATCGGTTTACCTGGTAATAACCGAGCACTAAAAATATTTTAACTAAGAAAGCCTAAAACATTTTGTTTAAAAATTTCAAATAGAAATTTTTTTCCTTATGCATTAAATAAGCCATCGGTTGGATAATTTCTTATTACGTTTTAGAAATAAAAAGTATTAAAAGCATCTTTAAAATCTTTGAAACGGCTTTTACTCCGGTCAAATTGGACCAAAAAATAATAGTGACTGTACATAAATTTACATCAAGCTGAAAGTAAGTAAAATTGTTCAAAACGTAATTAAAAATAATATTTCAAAATTCCCCCAGCGTTCTGGTACGTGGAAAAAAAGGTCAAAAAAATGGGGGTTTCGCTATTTTCTTAAAAACGGTAAGTTTTATCGTAAAATTACATTAGACAAAAATTGTAGGTCATAAAATTATCTATAAAAAAGGTATCATTAATTTTTTTCCTAAAAGCCACGGTCCCTAAGATATAACGATTTAAAAAGTTGTAAGCGTCATTGTATGCACACGTTTCCAAGCCACCTCTGAGGTAGTTTTCCCAGTAGGACTATTCCAAAGGTCTGTTGTGATTCTGTTTAATTGAAAACTATTGAATAATAACAGATATTCGCTAGGGTTGAAATTGATAAAGGCGATGGAAATTAAAAACCAGTAGAAAAATTTATTCGTCTGATTCATAATCTTCAACTACATCTTCTTGTTCTTTTGCTTGATCTTCTTCTTCTTCTTTTGATCTCTTTCTTATTAATCCTGGGTGTATGTGAATTGCGTCAATAGCGATGTATCGCATGTATGTTCGTCAGTATCAAACGAATGCTTTGCTGTTGGTGATTCATGCATGCCAGAGAACAAAACAGTCCAACTTTTTTGCAATCACATTTAGCACTGCATCCCCTTTTACAGTTGCAAAAAATTGTGTTTGGCAGTTTTTCCGGCGCATGTGGGAGTAAAGTCTGAATTGGTTCTAATGTATTATCGACCAACCCCCAATCTTCTGGGTCTAGCCTAGCTGATAACCAAGCCACACTTGAACTTGGTAAAATACCCGAAAAAGATGTTGATGATCAGTAACTGAGGTTGGGGGGAGACAAGCTAGTTTTACAATAAAACTTACCGTTTTAAAGAAAATCGCCAGGTAATAGTTCCTTTTTTGTCCCTGGAGATGCTATTTCGTTACCAAACCTCTAGTACGCCCCTGTAGTGTTGTACAAGTGTTATATAACACAGTTCAAAAAGCGCAAAATCTTCGAAACCTGATCTAAAATGAAACGACGGCGAAAATCGTACACAGGATCTCTTATGAACTGCATTCGAATTTGCAAATAATAAAGCATACGGGGCGACGGCCTGCGGAGTACGGACCGGTATGAAATGATTTACAACGTTGCCAAACATCAGATTTTTTTAAACGTTATTTCTTATCACATTGTAACGATTTTTTTTATTGTTGCTAAGCCAACAGGTTGCTTATTATTTTTTTTTAGATATATTTTTTCAAAAAATCAAATTATATAATCTGTCACAAGTAGTTTATTTAATATATTTTTGGGTAAATAATATTATCTCTGTAATGATAATAGATAAGTACTCTAAATATAGTTAACCTAAGATGATGTTCGTATATAATACAGTTTACTTTATTTCTAATCTGAAACGCGTTCGATTAATAGGTTTGCCCTAAATAACTGTAGATTAAGTAAACTTTTATAAAAATATTTAAATTCCAAACTTTTATAAGGAAACATTAAAAGACAAAAATAATATGGTTCTTTTTATGAGGTATATTTTCAGAATTGTATAAAAACAGGCATATTTTTAAAAATAATTAAAAATTTACTAGGTTAATCGATGAGTTAAGTTTAAGGGCCCATACATTTTTTGAAAGTAAAAATATCTTATTACTCAAAAAAAAAATCCGCTGTTCATTTTCGTCTTTATGAGTTTCTGCTCCAGTTGCATATACGGAAAGTTTTTAATTAACTTGCGACAATATAATCCATAGCCCTTGTAATAGTTGAAAATGTTTTGTGCGCATGCTCCAACTTCGCCATGTTTTTCGGGAACTTTGTTTATGAATATATGAGCAGTGCCTATGTTTATGAAAAATAGCAATAGAACAAGTAATAATAATTACTTTATGTTTTACCTATCTATTATTGATCTATAATACCTTAGAAACGGAATATGTTATGATATCAATAATGCCCTAATGCGCTAATATGGAAATTTTATTGCTTATCCAATTTTATTTTTCTCACAATAAAGATTAAGTTTATACAAAAAATAATTTTTTCTTTAAACAATACTAAAAATTAAACTTTATTTCCAAAATAAAAATTACAATTTTGAAATGTCCCGGAAAATGTAGCTGATCCCACTATAGAATGGTCGGTGTTTTTTGTGATGGTAGCAGCGGTGGTAGCACTAACGCTATTTTGTATAGAAGAACAGTCCATTAAAGAATTTTCAATAGTCGATACGGAATTAACCTCGGAATTAACTGAATTGGCAATCATTTTGGCTACTTTGTTTTTGGATGAAATACTTTCTTCTATATATCCTTTAGCTACTGAAGAGCTTTTCCATTTCTCATGTTGTTTTAACGTTTCAAACGAAGCACCTGCCTCAACAAGTAAAGTTGACGATGTGCGACGCAAACAGTGGCCGGTGTAAGCTTCTGCATTATCCAGTTTTAAAAATTTTGCGATCAATGTTGGGACGCTTCCTATGGTATTTTTTCCAATGGGTTGTACTGTACATCGACCCTTTCTATAGGTAAGAAAGAATATTCGCTCCTTTATTCCAGCTGGTCTTAATGTTGTGTACTTTTTTATTAAATTTAAAGCGCCTAAATCTTCTTCAATGATAGTAAAACTTTTTGAAGTTGAAGTTTTAGTTTCTGGTACCTTTATAACCAAGACTATTCCTCTATCTTCAATGTCATCAATGGTCATTTTGACCAACTCATCTCGTCTTAAACCTCCAAAAACACCCATTACCAATATGACTTTGTGTACCAAGTAGATATCATCAGGAGCCTTCTTAATAAATTTTAATATTTGTTCTCCTTCCAAAACTTTAGACTTCTTCGGGACGTATCCTTTCGACTTAACTTTTAAAAAATGATATGAGACGATGGTATTGCGAAATGTCTATATTTTCATAGACCATCAACGTAGACCTTAGGGTGGAATACTTGGTCCAGAGAGAGTTCGGACTGTATTTTTCCGACTAAAAATAATACTGTTTGTTAAACATATGTATTAAAATAAAATCAATAACTTACCAGTTCCTGGAAATATGCCATTAAAACGTTTTCGGTTATTTGAAGAATTGCGTTCGCATCTTTCCAAATACCAAATATGCCATACTCCCGATCATACTGTTGCCTTGATTTAACTGGCAAAAGATTTTCGGTCGCTTTTATGGCCTTTTCTCTTATATTTTGTGGAATTTCTTCCATTTTGAGCAAATCGTTAAATAAAAAATGCCAACTGATTTGACAGAAACATCAATGTCAAACTTAACACCAGTCATTATCTACTTACGTATACAGGTACAGGTGCAACTTATTTTTATATTGCGAATAAATAATGTCATTGAAAAACTCTTTTTTAGGTAAAACATAAAGCTTTGTATGCACCACGGGCTTTACTGGACTAATGCCCATCAGGTCGAATCTAGCCTCGGGCCAGAGGCCCCGGGCTATTTCGACCTTCAGGGCATTATAGTCCCAGTAACGCCCTTGATACATAAATAGCTATTTTGAAGGGGCTAAAAAACGTTTTTATGAAGTATGCCACCGTGATACGGGTAGTAAATCCTTTCAGGAGAATTTATATTATTTTTTTATTCTTCAAAGCCTTGTTTTGAATATCGCTGAAAACTCATTAAAATAGATAAGCGAAAGCACCTAAAAAATTTTTGCCAAATGTGAGTTGTGGGTAAAGCGGTGTGGACGAGGGGATGGTCGATTCCAAGGAATTGATAATGTTAATAAAGACACATACAGACAGTGGCACCCTACTAGGTATATAGCAATGGACCGGACGAATTTTCGATTACCCTCTAAGCACTGCAGCCGAGGTTCGCGCGACCAACCGGCGCGCATTTGTTCAACCCTCAGTAATTTTTATAATTCCCAACAAACTGAAAATTGTGTTTCTTTGTTGTTTCTTACTGAACAAAAATGAATGCATACATAAATAGCGGACGATTGCAAATTCGTCCGGTCCATTGCTATATACCTAGTAGGGTGCCCCTGTCTGTATATTTTTTCACTTCATTTTAAAGGGAAATGCAACAACCGAATATGCAGACCCCATTAGTTGTGTAAAAAAGAAAACTAATAAAAGTAATAAGGTAATTATTTAATTATAGCTCGCGCCATATCCTCAAACAATAAATTCTGTAACTAGAATCTCGCTAAAAACATAGAAATAAGAACTACTTTTTTTATTTACTTTTACCTATTACTATGACAAGTAGTTCTACTTGACATGACCATGGCACTTCAACCATCGTCGTAACACAATTGTGGGCTTCTACGGTAGGATGCACTATCAATTAAAATTTCATTTAATTGCACTGATATTAGAGGTGATAGTGCTTGTTGCGCAGCCATATTTATAAAAAGTGCTCGAAACTTTTATATTGCGGCATTTTTAACATGGCGGAGAGCGCTTGCGCCGAGCATACCCTTAAAAGGCCTATTGATCTATATTGAATTATATTATTAGGGTCACCATTTTGTCCAAAAGGTTACTTTTAAAAATGTGCACTTAACAGTGTTGCCGAACTGATGAATAATTCTTATTCTTGGGTATAATTGCTACTTGGTTGATAGGCTGTTATATTTTTATTAACAGGGATAATGCAATATCTATACTTTCAACGAAATTTAATATGGGCGAGGTGCGAAGTGTATAGTGGGGACAGTTAAATCGATTGCAGCGCGCTCTATGGTCAAATTTTCGTTAAATCATGCTTAATTTAAATGTAAACTATTAGATAAAATATTAAAATTGGGCATAGTAGTTGTTGGGTAGTGTTAAATGTTATAATCCTGGCAGAAACAGTAACTGCAAATTTTATACATTTCCAGGACTTACAAGGGCTTACATGTCTTGGTTTACCCGTGTCAAGTAATAAAAATGTCTCAGTTAAAAGGTTAGTTGATTCATAAATAGCCTGCAAATCAATAGGATTTCTTTTCTTACTTTAGTACGATGCCTCAATGGCTAAATAGGTATCACGTTAAGCCAGCAACACAAAGGTCTCGAGTTCTACCAAACTCCAAGTACTTTTTTTTACGTACTGTTCTATGCTTTAAAATTTGTTTATTTACTATTGATATTGCATCTCACTTTTATAGTGCTGACCAGGTTCATATATATTTATTTACAAAAAACAAATAAATTTTATGAGTAATCTTACAGCTCTCCAATAGCTTTAAAGCATGATTTTATGCAGCCGTCAGATGTCGTTGTCATCGCGCACCCTGTTAATAGGCTACTTTTATTTTGTTTATTAAAGTATAGAACCATAATTTTATCCTTTTCTACTAAGTCCATTTTGGTAATAATAGACATTTTTGAGTTTCAATTACTTCATTCTGAGATGTCGATGATTTATAGTTAATTATCCTTTATAATCCCTTATAAGAGGTCGAATTTCAGTAATGTAAGCCAAAAATGTTTGTTGGGTTTGTGAACCATTACACTGAAATGTGCTAGTGCACCATTGTGCATGTACCACATTTTTTTGCTAACGGAACCTTCTAAAGCAGGAAAAATAATTGTTCCTGAAAGAAATTAGGTTAAGACTGATCTTCCAGGCACGAAGAATGGTCCAATAAAGTGGTTTTCAATGATTTCTGCCCATACGTTAACCAAAAATTGACATTGGAAATAGGCTTTTGTTGTGGCACAGAGAATTTTATTGGCCCACAAATTAATGCTGTGGAAATTTTGAATGGTTTTTCCTGAAAAATAAGCTTCGTTCGTGAACAGATGTGTGATATAAATTGAGGATTTCGCGCAATATTATGAAAATGCCACTGGCAAGGGGCTTTGGGAAGTAAGTAATGCCTCTTACTTTTAGGCTATGTATTAACTACAGTGCAGATCAACAGACTGCTACGCTCGTATAGCATACGTATGTATGCTATACGAGCGTAGCAATCCTTCTCGTACTCGTTTTAGGATGTTCTTCAACTTCGGGTAGCACCGCTTCATCAATTTCAGGCGTTCTTACAATCAAAGCAGTTGTAAACAACACATTTTTTTATTAATCAACCTTTCATACATATGTGTTTCGTGCGGCAACGTTACAGATTATGCTACTATTGTTAGGAGGACGGTCAAATCTGCTTGCACCGTACAAGCTGCCTAGTGGGTCAGTCCTTCCTAAAATCTGACATAATCCCTGTTCCCTTGAAACATATTTGATTCCAATTTAAACTTTATTAATAAAATTCTTGACAACATCGCTTTATTGGATACTTTCAATGCTCACGATAAATCGGCGGCCTTCAAACCAACTGCTCGAACGCGCACAATCGCGTCTTTCGAATTTTCAAGAACGCCTCGTCGACCGACACGTCCACGTGGTAAATTTGTTGGCCGGTCGTAATCGTGTGAATCTCCGCATTAGTTTAAACTGAACACACACGGGCGGTAAGAATTTTGTAAACTTGGCACCTTTGCTTTTTTTTTTCATTTGTTTTACCGGGGTAGTAGGTGTCGATTGTCGCGGATGCATTTTGGCGCCGAGATTTAATAATCGAGAAGCCGGAAATTCTTAATTTTGAGATATCGGTTTGACCGAATAACAGCTGTTTACTTTTTTGTTTGGATATTGTTTTGAGATGATGGTAGGTAAGATGTCGATTTTTGGGTTATATTTAAGTAGTCGTTTCTTAAAGCAAAATGTTTTTAAAATGTCAATACTTACTATTATAAAAAAATTCAGTGGTTTTTATGTTTGCAAACTGTTGCCATTTTCTAAAGTAGTTGCGCTCTTTTATTAAAATGTTTTTTCATGTATCTAAAGATAAAGTACTCATAAACCAAAGAATCCGGATAAAAAAATAAACTTTACGCGTATAAGTTACCTTTATTATTTTTCATTGATTTATCTATCGATTACATACGCGAGATCTTAAGACGCATATTAAATAATACGTTTTGCTCCATAATTAAAGTCGCACCAATCAAAGACTTAATGATTTTATTAAATATTTGCCGTTATATATTTAAATAATAATTCATCAGAAAACAGTTTTAGTAATATTGAAATAAAAGTATATTAAAGAGAGCTAATAGGATCATCACGAGAAAAATGCTCTGTACAAATATTAGGGATTACAATTCCAGATTTTAAGAAGCCCAGGATCAGAAATAATTATAATATGTCTTAATTTATTTAAAGATTTTTACTGAATAGTCCTTTACTTTGTGAAACTACAGGGTCATCCAACAAGGATAAAACAGAGTCATATTTGTTGCTTTCCTCATTAAAAAAAAATGAAATAGCCATCTTGATTATTTTTTTCCGTAGAATCCAGAACACGTAGAAAAAGTGTTTAATTTTAATCAGAAAAGATACGACATAAAATTAACATTTCCTTAATGAGACACCTTTTTTATTAGTTCGTATTTATTTTTCGTAACAGCAGAATTAATTTAATTTATATGAGAAATTTGCGGCTATAATAAGAAAATAAAAATAGGTATCAATAAATACTTGAAATGCAAAAACCCAAAAAGTCAATATTCCTTTCAAGTCTGGCGTTTATTACTACTTTTAGTATTTACTGTGTAAAAGGTATTGACATAAAAGTAAAATTTAATTATAACCCCCTCCCTACATAGTTTTTTTAGTTTGCAAAAATGCTAATTTTAGCTGACTTTGTGTAATAACTCGTGTTTGTGTAATAACTCAAAAAGCTTAACTGACAGAAAAAAAAACAGTACTCTACTGTAATGTACATAAAAATCTACGAAATATTTCCATTTTACGTTTTTTCCATTTCTAATAATAATCGATATACGGGACCCCGGTAAAATCGACAAAAATTTTAAAACGCCCTGGGTCTCCAAAATAAATCATGTTGGCTTTGAAATTTTAACACATTTTTTGGTTTATAATAAATTTTTTGGTAATAAATAATTATAGAAATGTCTTTCCACATCATAAGGGAGGCTGGTAAAATTCAACGACTATATACTAAAGGGCTGCTCAGTTCCATTTAACGTACGTTGGAAAATTTAGGAGAAGCGGGCAGCGGCTGTGACGTCACCACCGGTGCTAAATAATGCTGGGCGACGTTTATCGATGTTTTGTTACCGATGTGGGATGTTTTTAAAATCAATGTTAGATGACAATAACATCGATGACATCGATGTTTATCTTTCAATGTTTAATATTATAAAAAAAAGTTTTGAACCTAATTTTTCTAGCTCCAAAAATAAAATATTAATTTTTTTAGTGATTGATGTTTTGTGTCGATATCCCAGCACTAGCCATCACCGGTGGTGACGTTAGAGCAAGATTGACCTTGGCAGACAAATTCGGCACACTAAGCAGTTCAGCAGTATATAGTCGTTGGGTAAAATTCGGCCCTTTTTGGCCATTATATTTGTGAAAATTTAAAGTTTTAATTTGGGCCATTTTATTATATTTATAGTAAGTCCAAGTATCTTTATTTACATCTACAATAAATTAGTAAAAAAATAAAAATTGCAGGTACAACAAAAAAAAATCAAACTTGCTATATTTGTCAAATTTTTGCCATATTTCGCGTTTTTTGATCTTTTATTTTAAAATATTTCATAATGCGCTTAATGCATCAAAATAAACAAATGCTCGTTAATAAGCTTATGAAGTGTAATATTAAAGTTAATAAAATTATATTGGTGCCAAAGCCAATGTATTTTTTTTAAGTAAAAGATCAAAAACGTGTAAAATGGCAAACATTTGATAAACATAGCAAGTTTGAAGGTTTTTTTGGTACTTGCCATTCTGGTGTCAAAATCCTATAAGGGTGGTAATAAGTTTATTCTGCAGAATCGGTGTCATTTTGCACATTTGCTTAAGTTATGTTGTTGTTTGTTTAAGTTAACGTTTCTTTGCAATAAACTTTTTTAAATAAGTTTACGTCAAACCCGTTATTTATTGTTTTCTTATTACAAGTTACAAGTTACGGCCGAGTGATGATCGCGTTGTTAAATTTAGCAATGGACTTAGCAATTGTTAAAAGTTACCAACGAATAAAACGTCATTGTCAGAGTTATTCAATGATTTTTGTAGGCAACCTGTCAAAATCTGACATTTTGTTAAAGAGAGAAAAATGTTAAAGACCTATTATTACGTCAATAGTAGTATGTCATAAAACGTATTTTCCAAACATCCTGTATATTTTAATATGCAATCGTTGTACAAAATTAAAAGTTAAATTATAAAAAAAATAATTTAAATATTTATTATGTTATCTACAAGCATAATAATTATCATTATCAAAAGTTAATGAAAATGTCACTGATTCGACTACAAGCGAGGCTTGTTTACGAATTTTGTAAAACTTTAATAATTCATGCCTATCAAATGTCAACAGTGTAATTTTTATGTTAATATAATCAGCGTTTGGTTACAAATTTCATATATAGTGGAAGATTGTCAATTTTGGGTCACTGTTTAAAATAATGAAATGGTAATTGTATAGATAACCCAGGGACAAATCTGTTCATATCGGGTTACAAACCATCAAAATAAAAATGTTATGTTTACCTTTTGAACTTTAGAAATTGTCTCTAAATTCCTATTATTTGGTGTGAATATTATTACTAAAAAAGTACTTGCTTTATTTCTTTAATTAAATGGATCGGGCTTCCTTTGGACGCCCATTCAGCCAGCATATTGCAAAGATAATTATATAGTCTGGCATATTAAAAACATAAAGTCCCAAAATCCTTTTTACGAGCACATCCAAGCACTTTGAGGTGAAAAACGACGAAGTATAATAATAATTAATGACGATTTTAAGCGAACAATCACTAATCTTACCAAACAAATTTATTTAGAGTTATGTACATACACTTTTCACTGTATCCATTTTTTTAATCTTCATAACAGCCCACGAAGGATTAATGCCTAGATACTAGAGTACCGCGAGTGCCGGGTTTTTGAATCTTTAATCCATTTTCCCCCAGTTCCGTCAACGTTCTCCAAGCACTAAAAATGCACGTGTTACATTTCACAGCACCTTTTAGATAACGCGGTAGTGCCACCACGGATGTTATTTCTAATAACTACTCCCTAAGGTTTGTCTCCCCGGCTGGGAATTAAACCCGAGATGCCTTCGTGGAAGCAGTAACTCGATCCACTATGCTACCGAGAAGACAGTTTGATCGACTGAAAGAGAATTTTTTTGAAAACGGTGTGCAATTGGGGTAGAATTAAAGAGAATAGAAAAGGGAAGAAAAACCTTTTCTAATTAAGTATATTCACGTTTTTTGGAAAACCTATAAAATGATAGCATATATGCATATAAATCGTATAGTAACCTCAAAAAAAAAAATTAAAAAACATATTTCAAGCAAAAACTGCCCTTTAAAACCAAACACCTATTTAGTTCTGGTTAGATAAGCTCTCTACGCTTCAACGCACAACTAAAAACAGACAAAATTGATACGTAAACAATCTGTATTTATATGCGATGTGACGTCACGAGTCGTTTTGCAGTCCCTTTAAACTTCTCCGTTTTACCTATGTTTTCATACCTAAAATATTCGATTCTGGCTCTTTTATACGGACTTGTGAGAATGTGAGATTATAAAATGAACCTGGGGACTCGTCCCTAGAAATTTATGTGTATTTTGCTTTGTTTAAAATATATGGATAATGCCCAATTCAAGAAGTGGCACAATTTAATTTAAGCGTTTTGGGATTTCACGTTGGTCGGCTACAACAGTTGTTGCTTTCGCCTTTTCTATCCTCTTTGGGTAAAATGGAGTCGGTTTGTAGAATTCTACAGTACTTGAGTATTGTGTTTATATGCGATGTGACGTCACGCGTTTAGCATCTGACCTATTTTTCAATTTAAAATTGATTCTGTCTTATTTTGGTTAATTATAATGACCTGGACTGTCTAATTTATGGTATTTTCTTGAAAATATAAATGCCCATTTAGAGTGGCCATTTAATTTAAGTTGGTTACGTGGTCGGCCAAATTCTTTTTTTTCTTTGTAAAATGAGTGAAAGCCACACATATCGACCTATTTAGTTCTGGTTAATAAGCTCTCTACGCTTTCCCCTGAAGAAATATTACCCTCTATTTTTTTTTAATTATTGGATAGGTTTTCTGCAATAAAAGAAAATTGAATCTTCGCAAAAAAGTTTTGTTATGGAGTTTGAGGTTTAAATATTTAACGATGGGACGATCAATTTTTTATTTTATACAAGAGTCAAATAAATGTTCCATTTATCGTGCTATTTTAAACGCAGTTTAATTGCAGTCTTATGATTATAGAATTTTATTTTTACCCTAAATTAATCTTAATCAATTTTATAAAACTAATGCTAGACAAATCTTTATGAGATTATTTTCTTACAAATTTATAACTTAATTGAGCTATCGTTATTATTTAATAATGCGTAAGGCTTCTTAAAGTGATATTTACTTTATTCCTCATAGACTAATATTGTTTTTCATGATGTTTTTCCATTTAACGGCTTATGTTTGCATAAGGAGATAAATATTGTTTATCATGACTAAGATCCAAATGTCAATACACAGTTGATGGTCTACGATACAGTTGCTTTAATTTAAATTAAACCAAAATATAATATTTGCCATGTAAAAAACTATTTACGCACGCTCAGAGTTGATTGACCTTTCTGAACTTGCAGATTACCTGACTAAGAAACTCAAAAAAACTCTTAATATCTCACACCCTATCAACGTTTTGGTGATAAGTCGGCCACCGATTTCAAGATAAAGCTTAAAAATGTGTTGGAAAATAAAAAATAATTAATATTTTCTTTTTAATTGAAAAATTTTAAGACCTTTTTTTATTTTATGACATAATGGTCACAAATGACATTGAATAATATTAAAAATTATTTTTAGCATTGTTTTTTGATGAAGCATAAAAAAGCTCTTATACTTTTTCTTATTTAAGCGATTTTCGCGTGTTCAAACGGACATTAGATAAGGTTTTGTAAATATATTGTTACATTTTAAAGATACTTAAATTTTCTTGAGTTGGTTTGTTTGTTATTTTTTAATGTCTCTAATAAAATCTAAAGGAGGAAAAAAATGCTTTTTTTTCATAATTTTTAAAACACGATATTTTTATTAAAATACTTAAGCCAATTAACTCATTGGAAAACATTAATTTTTCTTTTTGCAACATTAGAAACAAGTTTTAATGAATCAAGCTCTCGTGCCCCTTTTTAAATGATATAAGGGTCGGGTAAAATTCTGTATCCTAATCACAGGCCTAAAGATATTTTATAAAACACCTGTCTCGGAGCATTTTGGGTTTTGCTGTAGGCAGGTGTGAATTGAATAGATTTTTCTAGTTTGAAAATTGACCATTGAATTTGCTCACAAATTAAAATTGGCTTTGTGATCTGAGAAAATTTCTAACCTGTTTTGGATGTAAATTAATTAAATATCTAAAATTCTTCTTAAATCCGTCATCACTAAGTAATAGTTAATTGGAAGAAAATGCTAGTAGTTCAGTAAAAGAAGGTACAAAGCTGTAAATAAATCTGTTCAGTTTTCCCTTGTGTCACAATTCTTAGATCTTCTGGGATGCTTTTAAACAAAAAAAGTTCATCAACATTACCAGGTGGGAAAGGGCTAAAAATGGCTCTTCAAGGCCCGAAAAATGGGTTTCCCGCTAATATCTGCCAAAATATGCGAATTGAAGATTTTTTATTTAAACAAAAAATAAAGGCCGCCTTGTAATCTACAAAAATGCTCCTTATAATTTTTTTCGAAAAATTGATAGTTTTCGAGATAACGGGACCCAAAATTCCCCCCATTTCAGCTGCCGCTCTACCGCTAGAATGCCGCTACCTTCATGGATTTGCGGGCGGACGAATTGTTCCATTACTCGGGTAATAATGTCCATTTTTTAATCATTTAAAGTTCATCGGAATGGGAAAACCCGTACCTATCATTGCATGAGTTTGGGTCCATTCTAATTTTTCTAGAATATTGTCAAAGTTTTTTTTTCACAATATTTTGAGAGTATCTCATTAATTTATTGATATTTTTTTAAAAATGGTTTGTTATTAACATTTCTTTTTTATAATAAGACCTTAGCAAGTGTTCAATAATCCCAGAAAATTTCATTCACCATTTTTGATAAAAAAAAACCGTTTTGATAAAAAATTATTTTGCCCAATTTTTTTCGACGGCCGTTTTAAACTTATTATTACTTTTTATTTCATGTTATATTGGCCACATTATGATACTAGTAGCTAAAAGAGTAGCTATCTACAGTGACAAATATACGTCGAATAAAACAGAAAGTGGAGGGCCAAGAACACAGTATGGGTGGAAGACTGTAGGAAGGAAGTTTGCTTAGAAACGCATTATGCCAGACATGCTTAAAAGCTTTAAGATCATTTAACTGCTTAGTTATCTACATTTATAATTTTGCCATTCGACAAAATTTTGAAGTTTTAATGGATAACTGACGTTCATATTGTTTGTCTATGGGCAAAATTTCTAAGTAGCAACAAGTTTGTCGTTTAAAAAATAAAATAAACGGGATTATTATGCCTTCACCTGACCTTTATGCGAAAAATTTCTTCTACACGCCCAAATGCTGCAACATTCAGATAGATTACAGTAAAAAGAACGAAATCAATTCGAGACACAGAATCAATTAACTCGACAAAAAAAATCGAAAGTACTAGACTGTGTGAATGTCAAATGTCGTTCCGAGTTTACATAAGGAACGAGAACCGAAGAAAGAAGGTCGCCAAGTAAACTATAATTAAAATATGTGAGAAATGTAATATAACATGTCTAGAGTATGGGAAAATTCCGATGATTAGATAATTTTATTGATTAAAATTGGAAGGTTACTTCTGTTGGTAATTTAATTTTAATATGATTAGCATTTTTTGTTTCTGAATTTTGGTAAGAAGTATTATAAAACGGAGATTTGCATGACGTATAGAAACATTTCGTCTCGACTTAAGCTCAACAACCTCAGTTCATTGGAAATACCAGACGTCGGTTGTACAGATGTACAGACCAAATATGTTCAATATTTTAGTCAACAAGTAGACAAAATTGGGTTTTTAACTTATTAGGTTGCACGGGACTACAAAAAGAAATGCTTACACGTGTAGTACGTGATATTTTTCTCAATTGGGTGAATTATTCGGTGACATGTAAAAATTGTAATAATGTGATAGCTAGAAGGTTCAATTTTCATGGCAGCGAGATTTGGTTTAAATTTTAACAGCCTTCTTCACTTCAACGGTCTCTAGTTTCGAGGTTAAACACCATATTTTATTAGCTGCCATGAAAATTAAAACTTCTAGTTGTCCAGTTGTATATCAGTAAATCAATTTCATTATATTTTGTATTTATTTATATTCAAACCAAGAAAAAAGCAGTCATACAATTTTCGGTAGCTGACACGCGTCTTTATTTACACAACTAAACTTTCAATACTCCCGGAAGTACGTTCAAAAGTTTTTGTCCGGGTTAAAATAATTATAACTAATTTGTTTCAAATACTAAAAAATCTATAAACACTAATCTTCTCGTATTGATAATTTTTTAACAAAATAATTTCGTGTGAAAATTTTCTTTGTTTTAAAAAAAATATATATTTAGCTAATTTTTTTGATGAACTCATCTCAACATAAAGAATGGTTTTTGAACATTCTCCAAAAAGCCCGGCCAAAGAAAGGACCTGTATGGATTGTTTACTTAGGATATTTTATGGGTTTTTTGCTACCGAGATTTATGACTGATTGTTAGTTTAAATATAAATAAATACACTTTACCTACATCTATATTGATTTAAATTAATACTAGTATTTTTTTGTTATAGTATATGAGTATAAAAACTATTATATATAAATTATTTTGATTGCAGATCAAAAATTGTCTCTTTAAAACTGAAATTTAGAAGCTTTATGTCGGTCGGGGTTGAAAAATCGCCAGAATCGCCTCACCTTATTAATGGACGCTCTCTTATCTAGTATTTTCAGTTGCTCTACCTTGCTAAACACTCTATTTATTATTATTATTATTTACAAAGATCCGACATGACGTATCCTATGGCTCCGACCCCATAGGGCGTCATGCGGAAGGCCACCCGTATCGAAAACCACTCCTCGCGTCCAGTTGGTCAGTGATCTTCGCTCAAATTGCCTCAGTAAACGAAGGGACCCAAGGACAACAGATTTCTGCATTTTCATCACCAGTTGTTCGGGTGAATGTTGACATGCGGGAATACACTTCAGCTCTCCCAACACAATTTCCTTCATGCCCCCAAAACGCCGACAATCAGAACAACCAATCGCACGTTATATTCCGGACAGAGTCTCCGAAGTTCGCCAAGAAGATCCTGACATTTGGCTCGTTTTTCCCGTTACTTTATATCGATGTTAGTTTCCGCTGGGGCGAAGAACGCAATCACATACATAGAGTTAGTTATTCCTTTTATAAAGGAGAACGAGGTTTATTGACGCGAATTTGAAGCGTAGTTGGGAATGCATAATTCCAATATATGCGACAGTTGTCATTTTCCACTACTGCCTCGATATCGCCGGAAGCAATTGGCAGAATTGCTGTTTTATCGATACGGTAATAATGTCTGAGGTGATAATAAAGTACCCGAAGCGCATCGTTATGTCGGTGGATATACTGGGCACTGGGCAAACTGACAATAAGTGAATAAGTGTTTCGGGTTGCTGTCGACAGGCTCGACAAGCAGTATCAGGAATGTTAGAAAACTGACTTCGGTATACCAATGTGTTTATTACTCCATCCTGGCATGCTAGTAGGAAACCCTCGGTCTCAGACTTGAGCTCAGCAACTTTTAAAAATCCAAACGTGAGTTTTCGAGATAGATTGAGTCTTTCTATGTTTCGGTAAAATACTCCGTGTTGCGGCTTTTTAATGTAATCTTCTAAGAGCATCTGCTGTTCTGCTCTTTTAACTGCCGTTTTTACGGCTGTCGTTAGTTATTATTATTATTATTATGCGTATTATTAACGACGTGTTACACTGCAAAAATGCTTTGTTATGCCTCAAGTTAATAATTCACTAACGGTACCACGTAGTTATTTGCAGAAACCAGACTGGTTAATTATCTCGAGTTTAGAAGGAAAGAAACATGTCCGCCAACACGTTTAGGTTAAAAACCGGAGCAGAATTCTCACAACGCAACGGTAGTTTTCTTTTCGACGAAAGTAATTCTGATTAAATTGGTATTTTATAAAGTTTTTGGTTTAACCAAGTCTATGTACTCTTTGTCAACATTAATACTGCAATATAATACATCTCTATATACAGGGTCTCGCAACAAGTGGGAAATTTTTGTATTATTATATTTAAGTAAAATTTGAGTTGACATTGGTTTGGGCTTCAAATTTAATAAAAAAGCATGCGGCTAGTGCCCCCAAATAACACCTGTTATCTGTAAAAATTGACATTTTTTCTAGAATATGTCAAAAATGGCATGATTTGGGTGAATTTCAAAAAACTTGTTCCGTAATTAATTTTATGTCCTATATACAAAATCTGAGCCACCTACGAAAAGATCATTTTTTTGCAATGCATAAAAATTTACTTCATCTAACCGATGTTACCGTATTTATAAGTAAAACCCAGAATTTTTTCTTCGTTACTTTATGTTTAAGAAATATCAAAGTTATTACTGAAAAATGTTGACATAAGAGATCTAAAGTTGAAATAACTTTTCCTCTTTCAAGAAAAAAAAACACCAATATAATATGATTTTAAATAGTAAACATGTTTAAAACCTCAGAATGTTGCAAATAGAAATATAATTGTCACAGTTAGGTGGCAGTAACTGCTGTAAAAACATAAGCAATGCATTACGATCCATATTATGCGGTATTTTAAGTTACTGCCACTTAAGGGTTACTCTTGTGTTTTTACTGGCATCATTCTGGGGTTTTACGGCATGTTTTCTATTTATTGTGGAGAAGTTATTTTCACTTTGCATCACTTATGTTACAATTTTTCAGTTCTAATTTTGAGATTTTTTCTAAAGTAACAAAGGCAACTATTCCTATAATACTATAGGAAAGAAAATTTTACACACTTCAATATGGGCTAGTTAAAAAAATATTTTAAAAGTTTTTTTTTATTTGCCTTTGCTTACTTAAAAAACCGAATTCGTTATAGGTGGCTCAGACTTGGACAAAAATCTGCATAAAAAGCAAGTTTTTTAAAATTCCCTCTATTAATTCCATTTTTTACACATTTTTAAGCAGTGCTTAGGCTACATACTAGCCTTTGTGAGTTGCCAATAAAAATAAAAAGTGTCAGTTTTGACAGAAAACAGTTGTTATTTAATTTGAGGTATTAGCAAACTTAGGTTTTATTTAAATTTAATAATAAAAAGGATTCCCACATAATACGTACCTCTAGAACTTTGATTTAAAAGGACTTTGCTAAAGCCCGGCTGTTTGTATTTATAACATCAATTTTTATCGCTTAGCAATTGTCATCATAATAAGTACTTAAACATCAGTAGAGAGCTATTATTTTTGCTTAGAGTCCGAGAAAATAGGATTGAGCCTAATAAAGTTCTGCTTCGGGTATTTATATGATCAATGTCATCTATTCTTTTTGTGTCGAATTTGACAAAGTAAGGCCCTAGCTTATTATTTAACCGTCTGTTTTATATAGTTTAAAGAAAACTTTTTTGCATAGCATTTGATAAAATATTTTATTTATTATTGCTTTTTTAGTATAAAGAGAATATTGAAATCTACTTTAAAAAACAGAGTCGCTTATAGAGATCAAAAACTCTTGTAGTACTTGTTATAAACTGTTTTTTGTTTGCTAATTTATGTTGCAAGCGTGTTAATTTTGCAATAACTCTTAGGCTGACGTGCCTTAATAATACACCTGTTACGGCACAGTTCACAATTTTAATGATCTGTTCTGGTAATTTAGTAAGTAAACATAGAAGAGACGGTATTTCCATAAACCTTTATTATTTAAGTATAAATAGAACTACATTATACAGATTTTTTGTTCAGATTCGCCAACTTTATAAATACTTTTTCTTTCGTGATATATATAATTGAAAACCAAATATATGATACTCCAGTCACAAAATAATCAACATTTCAGAAGAAGGAAAAAACTTGCCGCCAGGAATAACGAGATAGAAACACATGAACCGGTAAAAAATATCCGCCATCTGCTGACCAAAGGGCGAAGCATACTCCTCTCAACTTACGGTGTTACTCACTTTTCGAGCTCAACATAATCTAACAAACATTTGGCAATGTATTCTTCATACTTGTACGGACTGTTAACAATAGTGTAGTTAGTTTCTTAACTAACTTTGTAAGATTCCACCTAACGACATCTTGTGACTGGTTTCGATCGATATCAGATTGGGCAAGCTAGTTGAAAGTGATAATCATCTTTAAAAAATCCTATTACTGATTTAGTATGTATTGAAACACATGAACAAGTTTAAGTGATACAGCAAGATTCGACTCATCTAAGTCCATCTAAGTTCAATGGCCTAGAGCTAGTCCCCGGACTATCAAAACAGACGATGAAAACAACAGAATATTTGGCTTGGCACCTGGCCAACGACATGCGAAGGCACCCTTCCCAGAAACTAACAGCTGATGTCCTCCTTCTGGGGAGCAGTCAGTTAAGAGAAGTGGTAGGACTTTTGACAGGCCACTGACATCTAAGGAAACACTGGCAAGAAATCGACATCCATAACGCCCCGCCCCCCTCAGGTCAATTTAACCTGAATTGACAACAGCAGCGGTAACAGACATCATAAAAAAATACTTCCATCGTTTGTTTAAAGAAAAATGGTGTAAAACTACGAACTGCAACCTTGCAAAAATACTGCTGAGCCATCCAGGCAAGGAAATAGCGAAGAGATGCCTTTTGATGTCCAGAAGGAACCTCCGAGCATTAACGGGCGCCTCTAACTGGTCACTACGGGCAACAAGAACATCTATTTAAAATGGGTTCAACTGACGCATGACACAGAAATATGCAAAGGCTGTGAACAAGAAAATAAGACCGTGGAACATATTCTTTGCGACTGTCCTGCCCTCACGTTTGAATGGAACTCCATGCTGGGCACAAACTGGCCTCTGCCAAAATTAGAAAGATTTCAAATAAAGACGTCGTTAACTATTTTAAATCAATAGGTTGGACGACCAGTAAATCTTCCGCCTACAAGAGGAAGCACAAAGGACCTACTGAGGTCTAGGTGCAGTGATACCACTCTCTGGAACATTCAGATCAAATTAGAACGGTCTCACAACATGCGGGCTTGCCGAGAAGGAGAAGGAAACAGGTATATACATAGCCCAATGCCTCTTCCGGATGAACATCTTGGTAGAAATCTAGGGGGGTCCCTTAAAGGGATTCTAACTTCTATAACAAGTAAGAGGAGGACAATAAGCCAATATACTGCAGTGGAAATATAAACACGCGACCAATCCTGCCTAAACCAACCAACCAGGATAATGTTTTTTTTAATTATCTACCTTTTTTATTATTTTTATGATTTTGATATTAAATAATGTAATTAAAATAGCAAATAAAACGCAGCATTTTCCACACGGATAGTCATCACTACAGAAATACAATAATTAGAAACGTAATATCCGTACTTAGCAGTAAGGGATATCCGTAACAATACCGCGGAAATGTTTTACAAATTAAAGAAAAATTCATTCAGGTCTGTTTCATTCATACTATACCCGGTCGAGGTTATTAATGTCAATTCCTATTTTGTAAATAACTCGTGTGGTTAAAGCGTACATGCATTATGTTTCTGGTTGACTTGAATTACTTACCGTGAAAAAGATTTAATGACAGTAATATAGAAGCATTAAAGGTCACCGAAGGTTATCAGAACAAGGGATATTTGTTGGTAAGACACGGCATTCGATTTTATATTAAATTTGCTTTTTACCTTGCATTGTTTTCATTTATATTGAAACCAAATTGACGGTATATTAACACATTTTTTTTTGTAAATCAAAATAAACCAAATTTGTTTAAGTCATAGGCGTGCACTAGCGGTATCTCGGGTAAAAATCAATAAGGTTGCAATGTCACATTTTTTTGTGTTTGAAATTTTTAAATTCTTATTAAATAATGCCATATATTAGGTGGGGCAAGACATATATTGCTTCAGTTTGTTTTGACATTTCATATATATTTTTTTTAATAAAACAGGTATCCAAAATCCATCCATTTTGAATTAGGTAGGTAGGTAGGTTTAAAGTGAGTGGGTATAACACCCTTCCACCGCGACAGTTCGGTCTATTGTGGCTCACACCCTTTTATATTTCTCCCACCAGGTCCAGATTTCTAATAAATCTGATGATCCTGTTTGGAGAAAGATCTTTCACCTCCCCCGACAACAGGGTGTCATTGCCGAGGATGCGAATCTTAGTCGTGCCATTGCTTGGCACGCACACACTATGTGTTCTGCCGATTCATCCTCCTCCATGCACATTCGGCACTCTGTACAGTCCCACTAGAGTTTTAAGGTCTACCCTTCATTGCTCCAGTAGTTTGACAGTACATTGTTGGTTCGGTGGGCTTATGAAGGCCTTCGAGTGTCTGAGACCCGGAAGTCCATGCCAGCACCGAAGATTTTCACTTTGTGTCCAAGCTTATATGAACTGCTTGACCGGTTCCGGCCCTGTGAATTTTGTTTGCGGATTCATTACCCTCTAGGCCGGTGTGTCCAGGTATCCACAGTAGTGCAACCTTATTGTTTTGACCCAGTTTGGTCAGCGCATTCTTGCAATTCCAGACGGTTTTCGAATTGCACCAGCTGGATTCAAGAGCCTTAAGAGCTGCTTGACTATCGGAGAATATTTTAAGTGTCTTACGTGTGCAGTGCCGATCAACCAGCCATCTAGCGCACATCTCAATAGCAAATACCCCCGCTTGAAATATGGTTGCGAGAGTGCCCAGACTGAAGGAAAACTCTGCCCTCGGCCTCTGTCCATATATTCCAGCTCCAACACCGTCCTTGGTTTTGGAGCCGCGGTGTACCAACAGATGTCAGTCCGGAGCAGGTCGGTCGTTTTTCGACTCCAGTCGAATTAAGTAAAAAAAAATTGAAACGCTTAAGAAATAATTTCAAAATATTTTTTATTATTTACGACTACCCAAAACTAAGATCCTAATAGAAGGAGGTGCATCTTATTAACATCCAAAACAAAATTACTAGAACGCGCTGACCAGATTTAAACAAACTGGAATAAAAATCGGTTGGCAAAAGACCTCGATTCTGTCTGATTGTGTAAGTTAAGAGCTTTCTAAAATTAAAAAAAAAAACATAGTATTAAGGGCAGGGGTAAAGTTTAATTTTTTTTCTTTTTTTTTTTAAATTTAATATTTTGAATGTATAATCTCAAGAATATTGTATTAAGTTTTGAGGTTAATTGGTGCAAAATTGACAGATTCATAATAGTTTTAATTTCCGTTGCTCCAACTCAGTATAAAGAGAGTACAAAAAAATCGATTTTCCCAAACTTGTAATTTTTAAAGTCGGTCACCACCATTCCGAAAAATCTATTAGACCGATCGTTTTAAAAATTTGTCGTCGAGTTTGTTTTTTATTTTTAATCAATCTTACAATAACAAATAGGTTGAATTTATTGTCAAAAAATCGACATTTTAACTTCAAAATGATGCGAAAAATTTAAAAATTAATAAAACAAAAATAAATTATGTTTTAATTAAGAGAGAAAATAATTTACTTATTAAAATATTTTTTTTTTGATTTGAAATAATCCAGTGCTGAGGAATCGCGGTAGACGCAAAAAAAATTTTGGACACGAGGAAAATTGCAATAAATTATTTTTTTTTGTAATTTTGTTCTATTTTTTTAAAATATTCTTCAAATGTTGTATTACAATATACCACTTTTCAAAATAAGTCTATAACAATAATATGTTATGAAAAATTCTTTAAAATAGGCCTTTTTTGACTGAACAAACTATCCCCCCTTAGGGAAAACAGTGGCCCAATTGAACTACGTTTGATACACATTTTATTGACACTTTTAAAACACCCGATATAACACATATAATACCTACAGTAATGCGAAATATATACAGGGTGTCTCAAAATTTTCGCATAATACTTTTATTGCTTTCCAGTAAATTGACTTCGTAAGGGTGCTAAGAGTCTGCTAAAGATGGTTTTTGCTCGATATATTTGATACTTAAGATAAATTGCCATAAAGTTAGAAAGTCACATTTTTTTGTTTTTGAATGATTAAAATTTCAATAGGGTACATCATATATTGGGTAAGCAAGACAGCAATTGCCCCAATTTTTCTCTAACAAATTACAAAATTTCTATTTATTTACATTGAAATAAGTTAATTTTTTCTATAGACCAAGGACATAATTTTAAATTTTTTTTAATTATGCCTTTTTTTACGACTACTCCAGAACCAACATCTTGATTAAAGTAGGTGCGTCCTAGAATTATCCACCAGAAGTGAAGTTTTTTTTTCCTATTTTTGTATGTGATTCATGTCTAAAGCCGCATTTACACCAAAGTTTTCCACAAGTTGCGGCAATTTGTTGCTTTTTCTACAAAATACAGCAACTTTTTCTGTCTTTCACTTGTGGAGAGACAAATCTTCCACTAAATTTTGTTTTCCCCAGGAGTGTCGTCGCGTTTACACCAAAGTCTTCAACTAAGTTTTCCACAAGTTGCGGCAATTTGTTACTTTTTCTACAAAATACAGCAACTTTTTTCTGTCTTCAACTTGTGGAGAGACAAATCTTCCACTTAATTTTAGTTTCAACTAAAAGTGGAAGATTTGTTGCTGCGCGCTTTGGGCAAGCAACTTGTAGTGGAGAACTACTACCTAAATCTTTCGCGCCAATTCTTTGGCAACAAGTTTTCCACTTGTTTCTCTAAATTTAAAAAGATCAACTTTTAGTTTTCTACAAAAAATCTTCCACTTGTTGCTGTAATTTAAGAAAAGCCACTTTTAGTTGACAACTTTTAGTTTTGTACAAACAATATTGTTGTCAATTTAGTTGTCAAGTTTGGTGTAAACGCGCCTTTTTAAAAGATCAAAAAAAGTTGAAGATTTGTTGCTGCACGCTTTGCATAAGCAACTTGTAGAAAACTAGTGAAGAACTGGAGAACTACTGCCTAAACCTTTCGTGCTAATTCTTTGGCAACAAGTTTTTCACTTGTTTCTCTAAATGTGAGAACTAGCAACTATTAGTTTTCTACAAAAAATATTGTTGTCAACTTTGGTGTAAACGCGCCTTAAGAAATATTCTGGCGCTAATTTCCAGACATTCCGTATATTATTTGTAAATAAAACAAAAAAATATATCCGGGTTCACCGCCCTCTTAAGATAAGTTCAGACATACAGTATTTTTATGATCAATGTACCGCATTTGGGTACCTGGATTAAATGTAAGAACCAGTTTTAAAAAATGGTAGCAAAGCGAAAAGTTTCGGTGAATGGAGTCTGACCAGTCACGATGAATAGTTAGGAAACCTTAATTGAACTTAACAACTAAAAAAGATTAAACATTTTTAAGAGCCCATTAAAGTCAAGCATATACAGGGTGTTTTAAAACTGGTTGAGTATAGTAAAATCTAGATACTCTTTTAGTACTATTTTTTGTAGTAAAGGAAGATTTGTCCTGATTTTTTTTAAAGAAACCGGACATAACCTAAACATTTTCTTAATTAGACCAAGCCATACTTGGCCAAATTTTAGTTGATTTTTTAAAACGCTGTAAATAAAAAACGGTAAAGATTTTTACCATTGAGTTTTTTATTAATTGTTTATTTATATTTATAAAAAGTACAAAAAATTAATTAAAAAAAATCTAAAAAGTACAGGCCCGCAAAGTGAAGACTAAAAAAAAGCTGCTCCTTGGTTGACACAATTCCACCCTCCTTGATGATCTGGAAAAGAAAAATCTTGCTTATTTTTTTAAGAGTAGGGATGTAGTTTTTGTTTGACGAGAGCTTTTTTAATTTTTTTCTAGTATTTTTAAACAAAAATGAAGGAAAAACATTACTCTTTTTTACATGACCGTCATTTTGTGTTTTTTTTTGCAAATCGCTTTCGTCAATCGAAAACTACATTCCGTCTCTTTAAAAATAACCAAGATTTTTTTTAGATCATCAAGGTGGGTGGAGTCGTGTCACTCAGGAGGCAGTTTTTTTTGAGTCTCCACTTTGCTGACCTATATTTTTTTAAATTTAAACTTTTTTTCACTAATTTTTTTGTACTTTTTAAACATAAATAAACAACTGATAAAAAAAACCCGATGGCAAAAATCTTTACTATTTTTTTATTTACAGCGTTTTAAAAAAAGTCCGAAAATTTGGCCTTCTAGGCTAGAATACCCCCTTAGGAAAATGTTAATTTTATATCGTGTCTCTTTTGTTTTAATTCAAATCATTATTGAAGTTATTCTTTTTAATTCCACAAGAAAAAAATACAAGATGACTATTTCACTTTTTTTTAATACGACGAAATCAAAAAATTGGCCCAGTTTAGTCCTCGTTGAATGACCCTGTACATAAGGCAAAAGGTTTCTTTATATTTGTGTTTATATATGTACAATCCTTATTCACCATTGTTAATACACTGTTTATTATTAATAGTTTCGTAAAGACACCAAACGAGTGACAATCATTTAAAATTATAGGCCTTTTTAATTTGACCTGGTTACTGTATAATAAATTTTTTGAAGTCCATAATTAAGTACCAATGAAACATACTTGCTTTGTTTAAGAAACAAAAAAAAACATTACTTGACTAAAAATATGACTTGAAGGATGCAACAGCAAGAATAGCTGAATAAAACTTGTAGTCTACTTTTCCTAAAATGATTATGTAACAATGTCTAACCCGAAAACCCATTAAAAACAACTGTGTGCTAGTAATAGTATTAAAATTTAAATAAACAATAAAGATGTCAATTCAAGCGACCTTTATAGTTATTAATATCTATTTTTTTCGTACTACGTTTTAATCCAGACCACTATTTTACTTTAAGACCTTGATCTATTATAAAGATACAACTTGTAAACGGAGGAATTATAGACAAGGTAATTGATTAAATGCTGGTAAAATTAAATACAGAGGTATGTTAACAAATTCATCTTATTTTTTCTGTTTTATTATCAAAATATTGAAATATATACATACTTAAAGGGCAAATAGGCAGTGGCGTGCTGTGCATGGAAGCAAGGATAGCAATGCTTCTGCTAGAATCATGAACCGATCGAAATTCGAGCATTAAACGTTTTGAAGAATAGTCATATTATTTTATTAATTTCATAATAAACTGGAACATCTTTAATATAAAGGACAATACATTATAAATAGGTACAATGAATTGGTAAAAAAATCAGAATGGTACCAAAAAGAAACCTTCAATTTTATCGAATTTTTGCCATTTTACACGTTTTTGATCTTTTTTTTTTAATGATATGATGCGCTTTGTGCACCAACATATTTTTTTATCTCTTAATAGAACACTTAATAAGCTTAAAAACTAGCATTTATTTATTTTGGTGCGTTGAGCGCATCATGAAATTTTTTAAAATATAAGATCAAAAACGTGTAAAATTGCAAAAATTCATAAAATAGCAAGTTTGAAGGTTTTTTTTTGCACTTTCCATTTTGATTTTTTAACAAATTTATTGTAGATGTAAATAAAGATACTTGGACTTATCATAAATACAGGGTGTAAAAAGTATGCTTACGATTTTAATTTGCAATAGTGGAGCTCAAAACAATTCAAAATGGCCAAAAATATATGGGTCAAAAGTTAACTAACTGTTTTCAAAATATGGCTTTTTAAAGTTTAAAAATCTGGCAACACCGTACCCGCTTCATCACTTCATTCATCATTTTTTTAAAGAGATGGTTATTAACGAAAACCACGTTTTTTTCTTCCAATTTAATTGGGTTTTTTTATTTGTAATTATAAAATAATTGTACTTATCACAAAATTAAACTGAATATCCATTTTAAGAACACAAATGATTATGTTTTAAAACAGCAGTTTTTTATTCTTCTTAGAGAAAAAAAATTTTCGGTTGCACACATCCCGTTTTTAAAACTATTTGGTACGCCTGCACTATGGTTGTCCTAAATGGATGTAGCTGTCGTGGAAATCTTTTACAGTAAATTTAAGCTGCTAGATTAGCATTTTGGTTTGCCTCCGTAAATTAATAACATATCGGCATATTTTCCCGATTTAAAAACATTTTGACCTATAACGGACAAACATCGCCACAAGTACGCACAATGCACGACTACACAAGGCTTTTGGGTAGCGCTGTTGCCAATTGTTTTTTAAATTTTTAACTGGGGGATTTTTATTATTATTTGTAGATTAAAACATTTAAAACTTGGTTTATTTTATTAGCAAATAGATCTACTGATAAGCGATTAAGATAAAAGTCTCCAATTGTTAAGCTTTTCAGAAATA
>JAHBCN010006748.1:32500-47150 GCA_019359885.1 Listronotus oregonensis
TACTTTTTTTTGCCAAACAATGTTTATTTAAAAGCTACACCTAACTTATATTGAGAAAAACAAAACTTGAATCATAATAATGACTGGCATCTTCAATTCTAAGTGTTTTGCGTTGGTCGATGTTAAAAATGTTTGTCCTTGGATACCTAGTTCCCAAACATTGGTTTAACAACATTAAAAATAGTACTTTATATAAATAGATGAATGATAATAATAGTCTTCTTGTAAACATTGTATTTGAATAGCATTGTTTTGTTGCGTTCAAGATTGTAAGGATTCAAAATATAATCAGAAATAAATAACTAATGTTAGAAGAAATTATAAACTTTATGCAGTTTTTAAACAACTATTCTTGAATTTATTTATAAAACCTATAAGTAGTCCAGTCGAGAAGCGTGTTTCTAGCTAAAAATAGTTAAAAGGCTTTAAAAAATATGAGCAATAGCTCATTTGACGCGAAATGCAAATCTGGGAAAGGCGTTTTGAGGATTTTTCCTGTCAATAAAAATTGCAATTTTTATTAACAAAATACGAAAAAATAGCCTTTTGGATTTTTGATGATAACTCAAAAATCATAAGAGATAGCGGAAATTGCAAAAAAAAAGGTTAAAGAGGGGATAATTTTTGATAAAAGAGTTCCAACTCCCAGAGTTCTATCTCTATTATTTATAATTTTAATTTAACGCTGAAAATGGTCCTCCTCAATTTTTTGGGTCGGAAAACAGAGTACGTCACACTAAATATTTTTTGGGAATTAAAATTTAATTAAAATTTTAAAATTGGGGTGTATTCAAAAACTTTAATAAACCCAATTCCTGTTAAAAAAGTTAATTTTTTTAACAAGTTAGAAATTGGTTAATTAACAATTATTAAAAATTTTTTTAAACTTTTCCTATTGTACATTTAAAAGGGGATATACAGGGTGTAAAAAATATGATGCTCATAATTTTAAGATAGTGGAGCCAAAACAAGTCGAAAAGCCAATAAATATTACGTGCAAAACTTGCAGTTTTTGCTTAAACGATTCAAGTTTGAATTTGAAAGAATTTCTAAAAACCCAAACTTGTCTTGACGCCACGTGATTCATTTGCTAATAAAATAAACTAATTTTAAATGTTTTAATTTCTTAAAATAAAAAAATAAATAGATAATATTTAAAATATTTTTTTCCATTAAAAATGTAAAAAAATTGGCAAATTGAGTCGAACGTTTGAATCCCGATTACGTCAGTTTTGGGTTTCATAAACGGACTATGGTGTTTTTTACAGCGTTGATCTTACTATTAAAGTTTGTCCAATAGTCGTTGAAAAGGTAGTTTTAAAAGGGACATTTTTTTGTTTTAAAGGTGCTGTTTTAAAAATAATAATTTGGTTTAAAAGAATATTTAGGCCTTTGTGGTAGTTCAATTTTTTTTAATTACAAATATTAACCAAACAATATTTTGTTTTACAAAAATTTAATATCAAATTATTTATCAAAAAAAATTTGGGCAAGAATTATTTTTATTATTTGTATATAAATAAACATCTCCTTAAAAAAAATGTAAAATGAAATTTAAAAACGTGAGTCCTTTTTTAGAAAAGGCGGGTTGCCAATTTTAAAATTTGAAAATATTTTCGAAAACAGTAACTTTTTGCCCCATATGTTTTTGGGTTTTTCAACTTGTTTTGACCCACTATGCCCATTAAAATCGTGAGCATCATACTTTTAAAAAAAACCCGATATTTAAATAATTGTATAAATTTTTTTCTTACATACATAAAAGATAAATGTTTAAAAAAATTTAATCTTTGTTTATAAAATTTTTAAAAAAAAAATTTAAAAAATAAATGTCAAATTATTAGTTATCCACTTTTTCCTTTTTAGCGTTTCGTTAGTTGTATATGGGCCCAAAAAAAAATTATTTAAACATTTTTTCTTTGGGAAAGTTCGAAACAATTTGTTAAAAAAAAGTTGCGGGGCTCATTTGCAAATTTTAATTAAGAGATTTAAGGGGCTTTTAAAAATTTTTCAATTTTCTTTCTTTTCCTTTTTTAAATTTTAAAAATTGATTTTTTCCTAATAGAAAAATATAAAATCCCCATAAAAGTTTTAAAACTCCTTTAACATAAATATTGTGAAATAATATGATCTTTACAAGTAGTTTTGCTTTAAGGATGAGTCAAATTAAATTTCCTGATATCATACATCATTAACATGAAAAAAATGAGGGAATAACAAGTAATAAAATATTTTGCAAGTTGACATACGTACCACAATATGTGCGCACTTACAAAATATTCTTTATAAAAGTGCATGTAAAGTGTATGCTAATCTGTCTTTAAACAATAAAAATTGCAAATAATTATTTAAAAGGTAATGTCAATAACCCTCTTACTCCGAAACGGGTATTTTACATATTACGTATAAATGTCTATTATTATTTTTATCAAAATAAATATGTTTTTGTTTTTGAAATTATGTAAAAATTATACATGGTGAAATTTTATCTTAGGTATTTTTTATATAATTTATTGCGAAAAATTGCTTTGGTGGGTAATTTTTGATTATCTCATTGAACATAAAGAATGGTTCTTGAACACTCGAAAAGCCCGGCCCAAAAAAAGGTTTTATGGATTTTTTAAATTTTTTTTTTATCTTTAAATTTGGGAAATTTTTAAAAGGTTTTTTTGTTTTATTAATAAAACACTTTAAAACGTTTTATTTCCCCCCTTTTTTTTTTAAAACCAACCAAGATTGGTATATATAATATATTAAAATATATATATATATATATATATATATATATATATATATATATATATATATATATATATATATATATATATATATATATATATATATATATTTTTTAAAAAAAATTTTTTATTTTTATAGACAACGATTGTGAAAAAAAAATTTTTAAAAACTTTGGGAACTTTAAGAGCAATAAACAAGCTTATATAAGTTTAAAATTTGCCATTTTACAACAACGCGTTTATTAAAGAACAGATGTAGGAAAAAAAGAACCTTTTTTTTTTCCCAAAGTGGGGTTTTTTAACATTCATAAAATTTTTGGGTATGCGATTTCTGATCGCAACAAATAATTTTATTAAAAATCTTTTAAATAAGAAAAAGGATTTTTACCTTGTTGATATTAGTTTGATTAGGTGCCGTTTTTAAAAGATCTTGAATAAAAAAAAAGTAGTTATTTATGTTAAGTTTTTTTTAATAATGTTTTATTTTTTAAAAAATTTTTAAATTTATAAAAAATTTTTTTAATTATATATATATATATATATATATATATATATATATATATATATATATATATATAAAAATTTTAAAAAAAAAATTCCCAAAATGGGGGCCGGGTTTTTTCTGGGTCCGGAATTTTAAAAAAAAAAACGGTTTTTATAAAAATTTAAAATTAAAAATTTTTAAAAAAAGGGGTTTTTTTGGGAAAAAAGGGGGTTATTTACCCCAACAGATTGAAAATTGCCCAGGGGCCCAAAGTGGGCCCAACCAAATTTTAAAATTTGAAAAATCCTGTTTTTTTTTTTTAGTTTTTTTTTTTTTTAAGTTTAACAACTAAAAAAAAAAAATTTTTTTTCCCCGGTTTTTCAAACATTTTGTTTTGAAAAAAAAAAAAACCCCTTTTAAATCTTTAAAAAAAAGCATCCATGGACAACATAAAAAAAAAACCCAAAAATAAAAAAAAAAAAAATTTGACCTTAAAAAAAGGGAGAAAAATGTCCCCCCTTTAAAAAAAGGGACTCAATCGATTTGTTTTTGGGTTCATTTTAAAAAAAAAAATATTTAAATTTTTTTCCCAAAAACGTTTTTGGGAAACCCAAATTTACTTTTTTTTTTTTTTTTTGGGGAAACCTCAAAATCTTGTTTACAAATGAAAATAAACATTTTTTTTTTTAAACCCCTTTTTTTTTAAAAAATTTTTGGCAACCCCAGGGGGGTTTTTATAACAAATTTTCCCCAAATTTTTCCAATTTTTAAAATACCAATTTTGGCTTTCCCGCCAATTTTTGGAAGTATTGTAATCAAAAAATTTTAGAGTTGTCAATTAGCAGGAAATTAAATAATTTTACTAAGCTAAAAATGGCAAATCACTTTTTTTATGGTTAGCAAAAAAAGGGAAGAAGCACGAAAATTTACCGGGCAGATATCCAAAAAGTAATTCCATGTCCCAAAAAATTTGGAACGCTGGGGGGAAATTTTTTGGTGAAACTGGGGGGGTTTTTTAAAAAACAGGTGGTGGAAACCAGAAACTGTAACAACGCCTGAATTAGAAGAAGCTTTTAATTAATGCAGAAAAGGGAAAAAGGGCCCTTCCCAAATTTTCCCGGAAGATTGCACAGCAGCTTTAAAATCAGCCCAAAAACCCTTTGGAAAGTTTTAAAAAGCTCTGCACCCCGGGATTTTCAAACAAGATTTAAAGTTTTGCAGGTGGTTACCAAAACCATGGCATAAATAATAATTTTTTACCAAATGTTTTATTTACGGACGAGGAAATTTTTCCCCGAGATGCTATTATGAACTTTTACAATGACCATTTTTTTTATAATTTGGTTCACATAGAAATCTAAAAGTGCAGGAATTTAATTAGGTTCTTAAAATTAATAAAATAAACTTGGCAATATATTTTATATTTTTTAAAACCTTTTTTTTCTCAAATATTGAAACAAGTGAATTTCCCCACAGTCCGGTTTCCCCCCCGTAACCCAGTTAACAGAGATTTTTTTACTTAAAATTAGAAACCCCCAGGGTAACTTTTAAAAAGGGGTTTTAAAATATAAAAACCCAAATTATTTTAATTTTTTTTTACGAAAAAAACCCATAAAAACATTTTTTTCTTCTAGAGTAAACAATTTTAATGTAATTAAAAATTAATCCTGACACTTTCAATAGGACTTCGTAATCGAAAAAAAAACCAAATTTTTTTTTAAAAAAACCCTTTTTTGAAATTGTTAGCAGAGGAGAGCCCCCAAAAATTGCCATTTTTTATAAAAATTAAAAAATTGGGGGCGTTTTTTAAAATTCTAAAGTTAGTCTTCCAGAAAATTATTTTTTTTTATTATATTTTGTTGTTTAACTTGAGCTAAAGGCATTTTGATGAACGGGTTTTTAAAATAAAACTGTTTAAAATTTGGAATTATTCGAATAGTTCGAAAAAATTTAATTTTTTCAACTTTGATTTGAAATTCAAATCGAAAAGGGGGTTTTTTTTGCCTTGAGAAAATTAAAGGGAGAATTCAAAAACCCCCAAAATTTTTTTTCCAAATAAAAAAAAAATGGTTTTTTTTTAATTTTGGATTATTTCAAATGAATACTAGAGAAATGCAACTTATGTACAAAAGATTTTGTTTTCCCCTTTTTCTCTTTTCTCCTTTTCCCTTTTTAAAAAATGGTACTAGTGGTTTTCTGTTAATTTTTTGGTCCCAAAAAAAGTTCAAAATTTTTTACGAAACGGGGGGAAAAAAAATTTTAAAAATCCAACAACCCGGCACCGGTACCTAGTACTTAGGTTTCCCCCTCCCCTTTTATGGGCCCATAAAAAAATACAAAACCCCTTTTTTTTTTTTTTGTTTTAGGATTATATTGTTTTTTTCCAATAATGGGGTCAAGTTTTTGGCCCCGCCCCCAAATTGTTCATTGGGTTTTGGGGGGTTTTCCATCCGTTGCCTTTTTTCAGCTATTTGTGGAAAAAAAAAGGAGTTGGTGTTAAAGTGCACTGGTGGCTCAAAACCCCATTGAAGAGTTTAGAACGACACATGGAAAAGGGGGATAAGTCAAAAGGGCTGTTGAAAAATGGCAATAAATGGGATCGAACGGTAAGAAAAAAAAATATTTTTAAAATTTTCCTTTTTCTATCAAGCCCCACGGGGGACATTTTTAAAAAACCCCCAAGGTCCAAAAAAAGGGGGTTTTTGGGAAAAAAAAATTTTTCCCCCTGGCCTTTTTTTTTCCAACAGGGAATCTGAATAAAAATTTTGGGGGGTCAATTTAAAAAAAAATCGAAAAAACCCCCAAAAAAGATTGGGGACTTTCCCCCGGCTGAAACCCCCAAAAATTTTTTGACGGGTTTTTAAAACAGTTAATAAAAAAACCGTAAAAAACCGAAAATTTTTAAAAAAAATTTTGTCCAAAAATTAAAAAAATTTCTGTTTTTTTTTAACACGTATATTTTCCATATTTTTTAGAATAGTATCATGCCAAAAAATTTTTTGGGAAAGTATTTTTTTTCAAAAATAATAAATTGAAACCTTTAATTAACAATAAATGCAGACACAAAATTAACCTTTAAAAAAATAAAAGGTTTTTTTTATCCCTGAAAAAAATTATCAAAAAAGCTTTTTTGTTTTTAAATTTCCCCACCTCGAAGTATTCAAGACTGAAGTCTTTCTGCCGAGTTTTAAAAAAATTTGAAAAAAAACAACTATGGTAAAAAAAAAGAACGAAACGGGGATCTTGCGACGCGAAAACCCTATATTAAAGCTTTATTCTACCGGAACCAAAATGAACAGATTGGTAAATTGATAGGGGGGCCCATTCTACAGTACAATGGATTATAAACAAATATCGCTATGAGGGATTGGTACAAGATAAGGCTGGAAGAGGAAAAAAAATACTTTCTAAAAATGGGGCGATTTTTTTTACGTGAAAAAAGGGAACCCGAAAAGTTTCCCAAAATTAACAAAAGAAGTGTCCCAAAGGAAAAAAAAACCCCCGTTTCAACACAAACAAAATTCGAAGGGGCTCAGAAGAATCGGTTACAACGGCAGAGTAGCAAGGAAAAAACCTTTCTAAAAAGTAATGTCAAACGTCTTGAATTTCCCGAAAAATAGTCGATTTTAAACCTGTTGGGGTTCTGGAACACCGTGATTTTCCCGACGAAAAAAAAATTTAACCCCCGGGTCCGACGGGAAAAAAAATTTGTGGAGAAAACCAAAAACCGAACTTCATAGTAAAAATCTCTTTAAAAAAAAGTTAAGCATGTTTTGGGGTGCCGGCCCCTAATGGTACCGGGAAAACCTTTCCCCGAAACCCCAAAGGGAAAAATGGACAAAAAATTTTACATCAACATTATAAAGACCAATTTTTAGGCCTTCTGCTGAAAAAAATTTAAAAATGCCTAGGATATTTTAACCCCAAAAGACAACGACCCCAAAAATAAGCTGGGATTTGGAAAAAGTGGCTAATATAAAAAGGGAAAAAATTGGGGAAATTTTCCACCCCAATCGCCCCCGATCTCAATCCAATTGAAAATTTTGGGGACGTTTTAAAAAAGAGGCTCAAATTGCAACTGCAGTAATTTAGAAGATTTCAGAGGTGTCGTCTTTTCTGGGATGGGAAAATATTTCTGCCGATGGGAACAAGAAACCTTTTGGGGGAATCCATGCCGCGTCGCTTGAAAAAGGGGGATAGAAGCAAGGGGGGTGCTACGAAATACTAATTTTTTAAAAAAAAATTTTTAAAAGATTTGCATTTGTAAGGGTTTAATTTTTTTATATATTTTTTAGTTATTTATTGTTCGTTGCTAATTTTTTTAACCATTCCACTTATTTAATTTTTTTTCCATATTCTTTTTACACTTATTTTTAAATTAATATGTAAGTTCAAAAATAAATGTAAAATAAATATATAAAAAAGATTTTCCAACCTTTATTTATGTACGGTTAATTTTGTGACTAACTGTATGTACAAACTATAAGAGACGCAAAAAAAGTTATAAAACAAAAAAAATTTAGCTTTTTTTTAAATTTTTCTAATTTAAAAAATTATATAAACTTTTTTTATGATAAATAATAAAGGGGGATAAAAAAGAAAAGGAATTTTGAAAAAAATTTTCAGTAAATAATTTTTTTATTTTTTTTTTTTTTTTTAAAATTTTTTTTTTTAAAAAAATTTTAAAAAAAAAAAAAAAATTTTTTTTAGGTTTATAAAAAAAAATTTTTTTTATTTAAAACTTTTTAAAAAATTATTAAAAAAAATTAAAAAAAATTTTGGGAAAAAATAATATTTATGTTTTTGTTTCTGTTTTTTTATATTTTTAATTTTTTTTTTTTGTTTTTAAATTTTTATTTAAAAATTTGGTTTTTAAAAAAAACCCGAAAATTTGTGACCCCCAACCCCTTTTTTTTTTTATTTTTACACAAAAAATTGTGTATGTGTATTATTAAAAATTGTTGATAAGTAAGCAAATATAATTCGTTCATCGTTTTTATAATAGACTAAATTTTCAAGTTAACACTTAAACTTTTTTCTTCGGAATTATACTTAAATTTGGCCGTTTCAAAACACAAAAGTTATCGTGAAAATTTTAAAAATTATTTGATTTTGATTTGATAATTTGCTTTAACATATTTATAAAAAAAATGACAGATACCGACAATGTTAATTATGCACAATTCGATTGTTAATATCTCGTTTCACAGATGATTAAAAATCGTTTTTTGCAATTAGTTAAAATACCTATACGAGGTAGGTTTGAAAAGTCCAAAAATAAAAAAACTTACTTGTTTGGGGTAAACTTTTTTATTTTTCTACATAGTCTCCTTTTAGGCTTATACACTTCGTCCAACGATGTTCCAGTTTGTTGATCCCTTCCAAATAATAGGATTTGTCCAAGTCTGCAAAATATCGATCAGTGTCTGCAATCACTTCCTCGTTTAAATAGAATCTTTGTCCCGCCAGCCATTTCTTCAAATTGGGGAACAAATAGTAGTCCGAAGGAGCCAAGTCAGGAGAATAGGGGGGATGTGAAACGAGTTGGAATCCTATTTCTATTAATTTTGCGACCACAACTGCTAGGGTGTGTGCTGGTGCGTTGTGATGGAAAAGGACTTTCTTGTGGGCCAATCGTGGGTGTTTTTCTTGCAGCTCGGTTTTCAAACGGTCCAATAATGATGAATATATGCACCTGTAATAGTTTTACCCTTTTTCAGAGAGGATTATCCCCTTCGAATCCCAAAAAGTACAGTCCGCCTTTAACCCTTTCCCGGGGGCCGGAAGGAACAGATCTTCGCCTTCTTTCCTTTTGCAACACTTCACACGATTCCGTTTTTGGTCAAGGTGAGCAATCGTGTCACCCATCCTGCGGATAGCTTTCTCATGTCCAAATGTTCATGTAAAATATTATGTACCCGTTCAGTCGAGATGCCCACAGCACTAGCAATCTCACGTACCTTAACTCTTCTGTCATCCATCACCACATCATGGATTTGATCAATGATTTCTGGAGTCGTGACGTCCACACGTCGTCCAGAACATTCAGCGTTACTTGTGCTCATATGGCCAGTCCGAAAATTTTGAAACCACTTGTAAACTGTTCTAATCGAAGGTGCAGAGTCAGCATAATGTTTATCAATCTTCTCTTTAGTCTCCTGAGGCGTTTTACCTTTCATAAAGTAATGTTTAATCACCACACGAAATTCTTTTTCGTCCATTTCTTGAAAATCACTCGACTTCCTTGATTCACACGAATGCCAAACACAAAGAAATAGACCAATATGGCTGACACTTGGTGTGCGTTCATTCAACAGATGCTACTAACTAAACATGACCTCGATACTGCGCCGGTGGTGCCATCTCTCGGACTTTGCACGGACTTTTCAAACCATCCTCGTATTTTATTTTTATTTAATTTTTAAGAAAAGTCGGTTTACGTCTAGCTTAATTAACATTAAACCGATTTATTTTAAATCCGAATACGAAAACGCGATGGATTTTGTATTTTAGCTCAGAATGAAATAAGTGTAGAATCGGAGCAAAAAAAATCTTATATTTAAACTCAGCAGGTCTGGTGTTTTGGTTTAAAGGTAAATGACCATGTACACTTTAAACGGATTTTTGGCGACCGGTAAAATTTAACCGCATTTTAATATGTTATTATGTTATTAAAGATCTCAAAAGAAGCAATTTTTATTATTGCACCAAAACTCCAAACCTACAAGGTAAGTCACTAGAGCTAGGTATAATTTGTGTCTTGCTAATTTAAAAAATAATGGTTTGCTAAGTATTAACTGTATTTAAATACTAAATAATACTAAAACTTTTTATATTTACTGTGTATAATTACTTATTTAACCAAATGTTATTAGGTAAAATAAATATACAAGATAAATTAGAAAACCAGTTGTTTAACGCCTTATGAAAGACAATAATAGGTATCCTAAAGTAGTAATCTGTAATATTTCTGTTAGGAAAAAACAAATTAGGCCAAAATAACTGTACACAAATAAGGATTTTAAATCATCTTTTAACTTCGGATTATACACAAATACAATTAAAAAAATTAAATCATACCTCTTTTAAATTTGTTTTACATTTATAACATGATTCAAATCGAAAATAAAAAGATCATGTAGATGTAGATATAAACAATTTAAATTTCCCACGCCTAACTTAGTCATATCTCAGATCAAAATGTTGAGACGCATTAATTCACATTTTTTTGTTGCATTAAAGGCACATTGTATATCACAATATTAAAATACTATTGTTTTTGTGTAGCATACATACTTAAAATGTAACAATTGTCGAACAAACTATGTGACTCAGGCGGTAGCGTTCGCCTTCTAACCCGAAGGTTTGGTTGGCAGATGTTCCACAATCTTTTTTACGTAAATTAATTAAATTTTTAATATTATTATTCTTAAAATACTTCTGAAATTATTTTAGTTTAGTAGAGTATTCTTTTATTTATTCGCATATTTAAGAAAGATAAAATATTCTGAAGCCAATTGCATTACATATTTATTAACATATAATTATTTGCAAAAAAGAGTATAGTTTTATAAAAAACATTTTAAAACAATAATTATAAACACAGGGGATTCGTAAGGTAGATCATTGAAAAACAGTAGATACATCATTTATATTCATAAAAACGATTCTGTCAGTACATAGATATGTAAAATATGTTACAATTATTTGATTAAGAAATTTGAATAAATAAATTTAAGAAGTATTTTAAAGAATAATAATATTAAAAAAAATTAATTATAAAAAAGCAAGGCGGGGGAAAAATGAACCCGGCCCCTTCGGGTTGAAGGGGGAATACGTGGCCACAAAACTGTTAAAAAAAATATTACATTTTCAGCACATCTGTTACAAAAAAAAAAAACTTTTTTCCGGTTTTCTTAATATGGTTAGTTTTTTAAATATTGTTTACTACGCACTTAAAAAAAAAATTGGCCAAAGCCGCCCCCAAACCTCCCGTCTTTGCAGTCATAATTTTTTGGGAAAAACTCAGAAAAATAGTTAATAACAAGTTAATATAAAAAGTTATAGTATTATTTACTATTTAAATTAGCAAGACACAAATTATACCTAGCTTTAGCAGCTCACCCTGTAGGTTCAGAGGTTTGGTGCAATGATAAAAATTGCTTCTTTTGAGATTCTAAATAACATTAAAATTTGATGAAATTTCACCGGTCGCCAAAAACCCATTTAAAGTGTGCATGAGCTGACAATGTAGAGAAGCAAGCCAATGCGATCGGTCGATGCGACGCATTCCCCGCACAGTGGCAAACTTTGGGCAGACGTGTACTTTAAATCGTAGGTACGCCGAAACTATTTTTTGTTAAGAAAAAAGCAGATGGTTCTCGAAAGAAAAACTGCTTTTTTTAAAAATAAATGAAATTGGAAATATATTATTAGTAATAAAAGTGTCTTTTATCTAACTAAGAAAAATAATTTTGTATCGTCTGTAAAACGAGATATTAACAATCAAATTGTGAGTAATTGATATCGTCGATATTTGTCATGTATGAAAGCCATGCAATATCTCGAAAACGGTTCTTACGATATTTGTTCAAAATTAATGCAATATAAATTAGAGTATTAGTGAGTTTAAAGAAAAACTGAATTTTTTGACCAGTTTTGTAAAAAGATACTGATTTTTAAAAGTTCACTAGGTGTGTTTGTTATTTAGAAATAGTTATGGAAGGTGTATTTTAGGACTAGGTGGGTCGAAAAAGTGTAAAATATAACTGAATAACGAACAGATCTCATGTGTTGTGTACAGTCTCCTACCAAAATAATATTTTCAAGCATCGAGAACCTTAACTTTTAGTAAAGCGTATTCGATCGTATTTGAAACAGCGCTAAATTTGGGGTCCTTTGAAAATACTGCATTACGAATTAAACTTAAATAGAAAAAAATTAATAATCCGTACTGGTACTAGTCTTGGCCCGTTTAAAAATCAATTTTTGTTAGTGAGAGATGGGCAAGTTCGGCGCGGGTGGCATGGAAGAGACAAAGATAAATGTTCATCCCCATCTCGGTTTGATTTGTGGACGGGCCGGGCTTTACTTATTGTAAGGCGATAATTTTGTCTACGAGTGTCACGAGTGAACTGCCTTAAATAGAAAAAGAAAAAGATTTGACGTGTTTTTGGATCAAAATAAATTTTAGGCAAGGGACCCATTCGATAAGAGTATATAAATATAAGATACTTTTTTCAACATTAAAAAAAATGGTTAGGATAATGCATTTCTAGTAATTATTCAACCTTATCGGTGCCCATGCTCGACTGTAAATTAAAATAGTCATTACCAGGCCTATTGTTTAATACAAACATTATTTTTCCTTATCTGAAAATTCATTATACTGCTATATTTTATTTTTCCACCAGTTGCTATTTCGAAATGGTAACGTGAACGTTTAACTTAATAGTTATTTTATTTTATTCGAACAGATGTTTCTTTCAATTTTCCTATTTTTGTTGAGTGGAATTTTAGGATTCTTTGTTTCTTATTTTTTTAAGGTAGGTTGTAGCTATTATTTTAAAAAATCTTTTTAATGCATTTTGATCTCTTTAAAAACAATTTTCTGCCTAAGTTTTTTTAGAAATCTAGCATCGCAGTTCAAAATGCCTCCAAATTTGCACCTATTTTAACTTACCCCTTCTTCATATTTTTTAGTGTACCTTCATTTTTTCGGAAATCTGAAAGGCTTCATATATGCACCTATCCCCAAGAAATGACCGCAATGTATTCTTTTTAATTATAGAGCTATAGCTTCTCTTAGTTTTTAAAAGATTCATTAATTCCCAAATTTTAAAATTTTTGGAATAAAAACACAAAATACTGATTCCGTCACAACAGATCTTTTATTTACTTAAAAGTGTTAGACAATGTTATGGTTAAATAAGTAATATTACTAGGGATCTTAAGCAGAACGGATACAGTGAGAGACTGGTATAGGAAACAATCAAAAAATATCAAAATAAGACAAGAAACTCCTTGAACAAGACTTCCCATGACCAAATATTTATGACAATTCCATATATTAAAGGAATTCGAAAAAGATCAGCAGAACCGCGAATAAGTATAATATTAAAACGGCATTTAAATCTCAAACCACTCTAAGAAGTATTCTTACTAAGACGAGACCGGACAACAGTGTTTCAAATAATGACTGTATCTACCAAATTTCCAGTGAATGTGGTGAGGTATACATCGGGAAAATGAAAAGACCACTCAAAATTAGAGTTAAAGAACACAATAAACATACGGAACGAGGTGAAACGTCGAAGTCAGGGATTGCCAAACACGCTTGGTCAAAACAACATGGCATACAATGGTCAGAAGCAAAAATTATTTATAAAGAAACTCACAAAAAGAAAGAAAAAATTAAAGAAGCTGCAATAATTGTAAAGAACCAAAATGTATTTAGCAAGCTTAGTATCGATATTCCAAATATCTGGCAGCCGTTGCTGAACAGTGAAAAATCGGTCAAGCTTCGGTGAACAACGAATAGTATTTAAGTCGGCGCTTTTAAGAATAGTTTTTAGTTACCACTTAAAAACGATTGGAGATACATCATTAACCCAAACGTTGTGTATCAATAAACAAATAAAGACGATGGAAGTTCAAGAGTTTAGTGTTATTGAGATCTTTGTTTTATTTCACATAACTAATATAAATCTCTTAAGTTCGTTGGCTAATACCAGATGGTTGCTCTTAACATATTTGAGGCTTTTGGCTAGATCTGGCATGATGTACCCTTAACAGTTAAGTTTCACCAAGTTAGTGCTGGGTGACCCCAAAGCACACCAAAAATCTTCTCCAGTTTAATATCTTAAGACACAATCATGTTCGCTGCTGCAAACAAAGTATCTTACTTTACTTAAAGGCACCAGCTACGTTAATACTTGGCAAGCTCTCGTGGACTATCCCAATATAAAAACCAACACTAGTTTAAGGCTATTAAGTAACAGGTAAAGTCCAAATAACCAGTAGAATATAAATATAAATTTCTTTATACAACTTGTGAGTGTCTTTGACCCTATTGCTATTATTAAAGTGTGATTTTCTGGAAATTATAGTTTTGGCAACTGAAACTCTAAATTTACTAACTTGACTATTTTTATTATATACTGTGCTGTTGTGTTGGCAGAAATATAATTTTTATTCTTTATATTTTATTTTTGTATCTTAAATGGGTTCCGCTTTAAATTTATATGTTTATAAGTTCTAAATTTTTAACAAATTTTTATATATAAATAGACTGGACTTGCATATGGCCGTACAATAAACGGTTTTTTGCGAGATTGGAACAATCTTATAACAGAAGGGTAAAAAAAAAGTTGGTACAAAAAACGTTAACTCTTTTTTTCTTTGACTTATGTTTTTGATAGCAAAAAGG
>JAHBCN010006749.1:0-46895 GCA_019359885.1 Listronotus oregonensis
TACAATGAATTTTTTCACAATTTCGAACTTTGTCAAGACCAAACTATATATCCTTGTAAGACAGAATTTTAGGATTTTGTGGGATGTACCTTTCTTTATGTAACTGCAAAATATCAAAGTCGTATCTCTATCGGCTCAAAAATATACCGGTCTAAATTAGGATATATTCCGGATATTACAATGAATTTTTCACAATTTCTTGAACTTTGTCAAGACCAAACTATATATCCTTGTAAGACATAATTTTTAGGATGTTGTGGGACGTACCTTTCTTTATGTAACTGCAAAATTTCAAAGTCGCATCTGTATCGGCTCAAAAAATATCCCGGTCTAAATTAGGATATGTTCCGGATTTAACAATGAATTTTTTCACAATTTCGAACTTTGTCAAGACCAAACTATATATCCTTGTAAGACAGAATTTTAGATGTTGTGGATGTACCTTTCTTATGTAACTGCAAAATTTCAAAGTCGTATCTCTATCGGCTCAACATCCTTCATCGTCATTATTCCGATATTACAATGAATTCTTTTTTCACAATTTTGAACTTTGTCACACTCAAATCCATATATCCTTGCAAGACAAATATTATAGGAGATGTTGTGGGGATGTACCTTTCTTTATGTAACTTTGTCAAGACCAAATTTTAGTCGCATCTGTATCGGCTCAAAAAATATACCGGTCTAAATTAGGATATGTTCCGATATTACAATGAATTTTTTTCACAATTTCGAACTTTGTCAAGAGTTCAAACTATATATCCTTGTAAGACAGAATTTTAGGATTTTGTGGGATGTACCTTTCTTTATGTAATCCGCAATTTCAAACTCGCATCTGTATCGGCTCAAAAAATATACCGGTCTAAATTAGGAAATGTTCCGGATATTACAATGAATTTTTTTCACAATTTCGAACTTTGTCAAGACCAAACTATATATCCTTGTAAGACAGAATTTAAAGGATGTTGTGGGATGTACCTTTCTTTATGTAACTGCAAAATTTCAAAGTCGTATCTCTATCGGCTCAAAAAATATACCGGTCTAAATTAGGATATGTTTTCCGGATATTACAATGAATTTTTTCACAATTTCGAACTTTGTAAAGACCAAACTATATATCCTTGTAAGACAGAATTTTAGGATGTTGTGGGATGTACCTTTCTTTATGTAACTGCAAAATTTTAAACTCGCATCTGTATCGGCTCAAAAAATATACCGGTCTAAATTAGGAAATGTTCCGGATATTACAATGAATTTTTTCACAATTTCGAACTTTGTCAAGACCAAACTATATATCCTTGTAAGACAGAATTTTAGGATGTTGTGGGATGTACCTTTCTTTATGTAACTGCAAAATTTCAAAGTCGTATCTCTATCGGCTCAAAAAATATACCGGTCTAAATTAGGATATGTTTTCCGGATATTACAATGAATTTTTTCACAATTTCGAACTTTGTCAAGACCAAACTATATATCCTTGTAAGACTGAATTTTAGGATGTTGTGGGATGTAACTTTCTTTATGTAACTGCAAAATTAGAAAAAAATTCTAACATTTTTCATTTAGGTCAAGAAAACTTAAAAATTTATTAAAAAAAAGTAAGTTTTTGCCTTTCTGATCTTATTTCGTAATTTGTTAAGAGATACTACCGTAAATTTTAAAAAGTATACCTAATTAATTTATAAGATTTTAAGAATTGATTAATAATTTTTGTATTATGTAAAGGATATTTAAAACTAACTCTTCTAAAGTGAAACTTTATAAAAAATAATTGATTTGGGCTAACCTAAAGTTTATCTCTTATTGTTTTTTGTTCCCGCGAAATAGATTTGAATATATAAAATAATAATTTTAGTGGATTATTTGCCTATTGTGGTTAGTTGTGGTCAGTTGTAGTAACTTGTCTAGATAAAAAGGTATATAAATATTTTTAATAAGACGAAAAATAAAGAATAATTTGATTTTAACCAAAAATTTCTGTACAAAAAGGGGAAAAAAAGGTTTTATTCATGTAATTTTTGCCATTTTTTTTGTTTTAACCAATTTGTTTTATTTTCTTAATAAATATAATCGGAAAACAAAAATTAGATTCTTTTAATAAAATTATAAGTATTTTAATCAATTTTTTTAGATAAAAAGATTAATTTAGTATCCTTTATTCATTTATTAGGTTTTTTAGAATTGATTTCTAACTAACCATCATTAAAAGTAAACAATTTTAGAAAAATATTTTGATTTTGGATAACTTAACCACTATTTATTATTATTTTTTGTTCTCACAAGTCACTTGCTGTTTAAAAATTTATAATTTTCTTGAATTGTTTGGTTAATTTTTATATGGGCAAGTAATAAAAACACTAAAAATTCTAGGATAAGACTAATTTTTAAATAAATAATTTTTTTAATTTATTATTTTTTTCAATTTAAACAAAGTATTTTGTGTTAAGTAACTTAAAATTATTAAGCAGAGACTGACTATTTCCTTGAATATATCTTTTAACTTCTCATGCGCCCTTTCTAATTACTATTTTAAGAAAAAAATTTAACATTTTACATTTAGGTCAAGAAAAACTTAAAAATTTATTAAAAAAAAGTTAATTTTTGCCTTTCCGATCTTATTTCGTAATTTGTTAGAGATAATACGGTAAATTTTAAAAAGGTATACCTAATTAATTTATAACATTTTAAGAATTGTTTAATAATTTTTGTGATTATGAAGGATATTTAAACCAAATCTCTTTCTAAAGTAAACTGATTTGGGCCAACCTAAAGTCACCCCTTTTGTTTTTTTCAGAAATAATTTGAATATAAAAATAAAGGGACAAGTTATTAATTTGTGGTTAGTTTTAGTTGTAACCCTCTAGATAAAAGGTATATAAAATTTTTTAAAAAGACGAAAAAAAAAGAATAATTTAACCCTGTACAAAGGGGAAAAAAAAGGGTTTTTTTCATTTTAATTTTTTTATTTTTTGTTTTAAAAATTTGTTTATTTCTTAATAGGAAAAAAAAATTGATTTTTAATAAATTATAAGTATTTTAATCAATTTTTTTAGATAAAAATAAAATTAGAAATCAATTCTAAAAAAAAAATAAATGAATAAAGGATATAAATTAATCTTTTTTTTCTAAAAAAAAAAGATTAAAATACTTATAATTTTATTAAAAAGAATCTAATTTTTGCTTTTCCGATTATATTTATTAAGAAAATAAAACCAATTGTTTAAAACAAAAAAATTGCAAATATTAACATGAATAAAACCTTTTTTTTCCGTTTTTTTACAGAAATTTTTGGTGAAAATCAAATTATTCGTTATTTTTCGTCTTATTAAAAATATTTATATACCTTTTTATCTAGACAAGTTACTACAACTGACCACAACTAACCACAATAGGCAAATAATCCACTAAAATTATTATTTTATATTCAAATCTATTTCGTGAAAAAACATAAGAATATTAGGTTAGAAATCAATTATTTTTTAAAAAGTTTACTAGAAGAGAGTTAGTTTTAAATATCCTTCATAATACAAAAATTTTAAACAATTCTAAATATCTTAAAATTAATATATCTTTTTAAAATTAGATATCTAACAAATTCGAAATTGAAAGGCAAAAATTAACTTTTTAATAATTTTTAATTTTTGACCTAAATGAAATGTAGTTTATTCTAATATAATAAATTGAAAGGTACATAAAATTAAATTGTCTCAAGGATAATAGTTTGTCTCTTAAAGTCAATTTAATTCATTAGTAAATCGAAAATAATTAAGTAATATTTGATAGTTTAAATTTTGCAAAAAAAAAGGTCTTATCCATCTAAATTTTTAGTGTATTATTTGTTTTACAAATCAATTTGAAAAATTTTATAATATATGGAAAAAAATTAATCTATTTAAGTATATTAATTAATAAGATATTTTAAAATTTTTTTTAGATATAAATAAAATAGAAATCAATTCTAAAAACCTAATAAATGAATAAAGGATACTAAATTAATCTTTTTATCTAAAAAAATTGATTAAAAATTATAATTTTGATTAAAAAGAATCTAATTTTTGCTTTTCCGATTATATTTATTAAGAAAATAAAACAAATTGTTTAAAACAAAAAAATTGCAAATTACATGAATAAAACCTTTTTCCTTTACAGAAATTTGGTAAAATCAAATTATTCTATTTCGTCTTATTAAAAATATTTATATACCTTTTATCTAGACAAGTTCTACAACTGACCACAACTACCACAATAGGCAAATAATCCACTAAAATTATTATTTATATTCAAATCTATTTCGTAGGAACAAAACAATAAGAGATGCTTTAGGTTAGCCCAAATCAATTATTTTTTAAAAGTTTCACTTTAGAAGAGAGTTAGTTTTAAATATCCTTCATAATACAAAAATTATTAAACAATTCTTAAAATCTTATAAATTAATTAGGTATACTTTTTAAAATTTACCGTAGTATCTCTAACAAATTACGAAATAAGATCAGAAAGGCAAAAATTAACTTTTTTTAATAAATTTTTAAGTTTTCTTGACCTAAATGAAAAATGTTAGAATTTTTTTCTAATTTTGCAGTTACATAAAGAAAGGTACATCCCACAACATCCTAAAATTCTGTCTTACAAGGATATATAGTTTGGTCTTGACAAAGTTCGAAATTGTGAAAAATTCATTGTAATATCCGGAACATATCCTAATTTAGACCGGTATATTTTTTGAGCCGATACAGATGCGAGTTTGAAATTTTGCAGTTACATAAAGAAAGGTACTTCCCATAACGTCCTAAAATTCTGTCTTACAAGGATATATAGTTTGGTCTTGACAAAGTTCGAAATTGTGAAAAAATTCATTGTAATATCCGGAACATATCCTAATTTAGACCGGTATATTTTTTGAGCCGATACAGATGCGAGTTTGAAATTTTGCAGTTACATAAAGAAAGGTACATCCCACAACATCTAAAATTCTGTCTTACAAGGATATATAGTTTGGTCTTGACAAAGTTCGAAATTGTGAAAAAATTCATTGTAATATCCGGAACATATCCTAATTTAGACCGGTATATTTTTTGAGCCGATACAGATGCGAGTTTGAAATTTTGCAGTTACATAAAGAAAGGTACGTCCCACAACATCCTAAAATTCTGTCTTACAAGGATATATAGTTTGGTCTTGACAAAGTTCGAAATTGTGAAAAAATTCATTGTAATATCCGGAACATATCCTAATTTAGACCGGTATATTTTTTGAGCCGATACAGATGCGAGTTTGAAATTTTGCAGTTACATAAAGAAAGGTACATTCCATAACATCCTAAAATTCTGTCTTACAAGGATATATAGTTTGGTCTTGACAAAGTTCGAAATTGTGAAAAAATTCATTGTAATATCCGGAAAACATATCCTAATTTAGACCGGTATATTTTTTGAGCCGATAGAGATACGACTTTGAAATTTTGCAGTTACATAAAGAAAGGTACATCCCACAACATCCTAAAATTCTGTCTTACAAGGATATATAGTTTGGTCTTGACAAAGTTCGAAATTGTGAAAAATTCATTGTAATATCCGGAACATATCCTAATTTAGACCGGTATATTTTTTGAGCCGATACAGATGCGAGTTTGAAATTTTGCAGTTACATAAAGAAAGGTACATCCCACAACTCCTAAAATTCTGTCTTACAAGGATATATAGTTTGGTCTTGACAAAGTTCGAAATTGTGAAAAAATTCATTGTAATATCCGGAACATATCCTAATTTAGACCGGTATATTTTTTGAGCCGATACAGATGCGAGTTTGAAATTTTGCAGTTACATAAAGAAAGGTACGTCCCACAACATCCTAAAATTCTGTCTTACAAGGATATATAGTTTGGTCTTGACAAAGTTCGAAATTGTGAAAAAATTCATTGTAATATCCGGAACATATCCTAATTTAGACCGGTATATTTTTTGAGCCGATACAGATGCGACTTTGAAATTTTGCAGTTACATAAAGAAAGGTACTCCCACAACATCCTAAAATTCTGTCTTACAAGGATATATAGTTTGGTCTTGACAAAGTTCGAAATTGTGAAAAAATTCATTGTAATATCCGGAACATATCCTAATTTAGACCGGATATTTTTTGAGCCGATACAGATCGACTTTGAAATTTTGCAGTTACATAAAGAAAGGTACTCCCACAACATCCTAAAATTCTGTCTTACAAGGATATATAGTTTGGTCTTGACAAAGTTCGAAATTGTGAAAAAATTCATTGTAATATCCGGAACATATCCTAATTTAGACCGGTATATTTTTGAGCCGATACAGATGCGACTTTGAAATTTTGCAGTTACATAAAGAAAGGTACATCCCAAACATCCTAAAATTCTGTCTTACAAGGATATATAGTTTGGTCTTGACAAAGTTCGAAATTGTGAAAAATTCATTGTAATATCCGGAACATATCCTAATTTAGACCGGTATATTTTTTGAGCCGATAAGATCGACTTTGAAATTTTGCAGTTACATAAAGAAAGGTACTCCCACAACATCCTAAAATTCTGTCTTACAAGGATATATAGTTTGGTCTTGACAAAGTTCGAAATTGTGAAAAAATTCATTGTAATATCCGGAACATATCCTAATTTAGACCGGTATATTTTTTGAGCCGATACAGATGCGACTTTGAAATTTTGCAGTTACATAAAGAAAGGTACATCCCACAACATCCTAAAATTCTGTCTTACAAGGATATATAGTTTGGTCTTGACAAAGTTCGAAATTGTGAAAAAATTCATTGTAATATCCGGAACATATCCTAATTTAGACCGGTATATTTTTGAGCCGATAGAGATAGACTTTGAAATTTTGCAGTTACATAAAGAAAGGTACTCCCACAACATCCTAAAATTCTGTCTTACAAGGATATATAGTTTGGTCTTGACAAAGTTCGAAATTGTGAAAAAATTCATTGTAATATCCGGAACATATCCTAATTTAGACCGGATATTTTTGAGCCGATACAGATGCGATTTGAAATTTTGCAGTTACATAAAGAAAGGTACTCCACAATCCTAAAATTCTGTCTTACAAGGATATATAGTTTGGTCTTGACAAAGTTCGAAATTGTGAAAAAATTCATTGTAATATCCGAAATATCCTAATTTAGACCGGATATTTTTGAGCCGATAAGAGTCGACTTTGAAATTTTGCAGTTACATAAAGAAAGGTACATCCCACAACATCCTAAAATTCTGTCTTACAAGGATATATAGTTTGGTCTTGACAAAGTTCGAAATTGTGAAAAAATTCATTGTAATACCGGAACATATCCTAATTTGACCGGTATATTTTTGAGCCGATACAGATGACTTGAAATTTTGCAGTTACATAAAGAAAGGTGTCGTCCCACAACATCCTAAAATTCTGTCTTACAAGGATATAGTTTGGTCTTGACAAAGTGAAATGTGAAAATTCATTGTAATATCCGGAACATATCAATTTAGACCTTATTTGAGCCGATAAGATCGACTTTGAAATTTTGCAGTTACATAAAGAAAGTACTCCCACAACTCTAAAATTCTGTCTACAAGGATATAAGTTTGGTCTTGACAAAGTTCGAAATGTGAAAAAATTCATTGTAATATCCGGAAATACATTCTAATTTAACCGGTATATTTTTGAGCCGATATAGAGCGATTTAAATTTTGAGTTACTAAAGAAAGGTTCTCCACAACATTCCTAAAATTCTGTCTTAGTAAAAGTGAAATTGTGAAAAATTCAATTTAATTCCGGATACTATCCTAATTTAGACCATCTTGTATCGGCTCAAAAATTACCGGTCTAAATTAGGATATATTCCGATATTACAATGAATTTTTTCACAATTTCGAACTTTGTCAAGACCAAACTATATATCCTTGTAAGACAGAATTTTAGGAGTTGTGGGATGTACCTTTCTTTATGTAACTGCAAAATTTCAAAGTCGATCTGTATCGGCTCAAAAAATATACCGGTCTAAATTAGGATATTTTTCCGGATATATACAATGAATTTTTTCACAATTTCGAACTTTGTCAACCAAACTATATATCCTTTAGAAATTTTAGGAGTTTGGGAGTACCTTTCTTTATAACTGCAAAATTTCAAATCGTCTTATCGGCTCAAAAATATACCGGTCTAAATTAGGATATTTCCGGATATTACAATGAATTTTCACAATTTGAACTTTGTCAAGACCAAACTATATATCCTTGTAAGCAAATTTAGGAGTTTGGAGACCTTCTTTATGTAACTGCAAAATTCAAATCGATTTATGGTCAAAAACTTAAATTTATTAATAAAAATTTTTCTTTCGACTTTCAAGAAAACTATATATTGAAGACAGAATTGAGTTGTGGATTATTTTATAATGAATTTAAACCTCTCTAAATATACGTCTAAATTAATATGTTGGATATTAAAGTTTTCCTTTCGAACTTTGTCAAGCAAACTATATCTTGTAAAATTTTAATTGTGGATTATTTTGTAATGAATTTCAAATCGCATTGTATGGTCAAAAATATACGGTCTAAATTAGATATGCGATATTACAATGATTTTTTCACAACAATTTGTCAAGCCAAAAATATTTTAGACAAATTTTGATTTGTGTTTTCTTTAAACAATTTCTTTTCTCAAAAATATACCGTAAAAGATATGTTCGAATTAAATGAATTTTTAATTAACTTTTAGAAAACTATAATTTGTAAGACATTTGGATTGGGTGTATTTCTTTATGCAAATTTTCGCATTTACAGCTCAAAAAATATCCTCTAAATTAGGAATTTCCGGATATTAAAATTTTTACAATTTCGAATTTGTAGACAAACTATATATCCTTGTAAGACAGAATTTTAGGATTTTGGGATGTACTTTATTTTGTAACGCAAAATTTAAAGTCTCTCATCGGCTCAAAAATATCGGTCTAAATTAGGATATTTCCTATTAAATGAATTTACAATTTCAATTGTCAAACCAAACTATATATCCTTTAGACGAATTTTAGGATGTTGTGGATTGTACCTTTCTTTATGTAACTGCAAAATTTAAAGTCGCATCCTATCGGCTCAAAAATATACCCGTCTAAATAGGATATGTTTCGGATATTACAATGAATTTTTCACAATTTCGAACTTTGTCAAGACCAAACTATATATCTTGTAAGACAGAATTTTAGGAGTTTGGGAGTACTTTTTAGTAACTGAAAATTTAATGATCTTATGTCAAAAATATACCGTCTAAATTAGGATAGTTCCGGATATTACAATGATTTCCACAATTCAATTTGTCAGACCAAATATATATCTTGTAAGACAGAATTTTAGGATATTGGAGTACCTTCTTTATGTACTGCAAAATTTCAAATCGTATCTTATCGGCTCAAAAATTACCGGTCTAAATTAGGATATGTTCCGGATATTACAATGAATTTTTTCACAATTTCGAACTTTGTCAAGACCAAACTATATATCCTTGTAAGACAGAATTTTAGGAGTTGTGGGATGTACCTTTCTTTATGTAACTGCAAAATTTCAAACTCGCATCTTATCGGCTCAAAAATATACCGGTCTAAATTAGGATATGTTCCGGATATTACAATGAATTTTTTCACAATTTCGAACTTTGTCAAGACCAAACTATATATCCTTGTAAGACAGAATTTTAGGATGTTGTGGGATGTACCTTTCTTTATGTAACTGCAAAATTTCAAATCGTATCTCTATCGGCTCAAAAAATATACCGGTCTAAATTAGGATATGTTTTCCGGATATTACAATGAATTTTTTCACAATTTCGAACTTTGTCAAGACCAAACTATATATCCTTGTAAGACAGAATTTTAGGATGTTGTGGGATGTACCTTTCTTTATGTAACTGCAAAATTTCAAACTCGCATCTGTATCGGCTCAAAAAATATACCGGTCTAAATTAGGATATGTTCCGGATATTACAATGAATTTTTTCACAATTTCGAACTTTGTCAAGACCAAACTATATATCCTTGTAAGACAGAATTTTAGGAGTTGTGGGAGTACCTTTCTTTATGTAACTGCAAAATTTCAAACTCGCATCTGTATCGGCTCAAAAAATATACCGGTCTAAATTAGGATATATTCCGGATATTACAATGAATTTTTTCACAATTTCGAACTTTGTCAAGACCAAACTATATATCCCTGTAAGACAGAATTTTATCTTTATGTAACTGCAAAATTTCAAACTCGCATCTGTATCGGCTCAAAAAATATACCGGTCTAAATTAGGATATGTTCCGGATATTACAATGAATTTTTTCACAATTTCGAACTTTGTCAAGACCAAACTATATATCCTTGTAAGACAGAATTTTAGGATGTTGTGGGATGTACCTTTCTTTATGTAACTGCAAAATTAGAAAAAAATTCTAACATTTTTCATTTAGGTCAAGAAAACTTAAAAATTTATTAAAAAAAAGTTAATTTTTGCCTTTCTGATCTTATTTCGTAATTTGTTAGAGATACTACGGTAAAATTTAAAAAGTATACCTAATTAGTTTATAAGATTTTAAGAATTGTTTAATAATTTTTGTATTATGAAGGATATTTAAAACTAACTCTCTTCTAAAGTGAAACTTTTTTAAAAAATAATTGATTTGGGCTAACCTAAAGTCTATCTCTTATTGTATTTTGTTCCCACGAAATAGATTTGAATATAAAATAATAATTTTAGTGGATTATTTGCCTATTGTGGTTAGTTGTGGTCAGTTGTAGTAACTTGTCTAGATAAAAAGGTATATAAATATTTTTAATAAGACGAAAAATAAAGAATAATTTGATTTTAACCAAAAATTTCTGTACAAAAGGGGAAAAAAAGGTTTTATTCATGTAATTTTTGCAATTTGTTTTTGTTTTAAACAATTTGTTTTATTTTCTTAATAAATATAATCGTAAAAGAAAAAATTAGATTCTTTTTAATAAAATTATAAGTATTTTAATCAATTTTTTTAGATAAAAATATTAATTTAGTATCCTTTATTCATTTATTAGGTTTTAGAATTGATTTCTAACTAACCATCATTAAAAGTAAACAATTTTAGAAAAATATTTTGATTTTGGAAAACTTAAACACTATTTATTATTATTTTTTGTTCTCACAAGTCACTTGCTGTTAAAAAATTTCCTTGAATATATCTTTTAACTTCTCACGCCCCCTTTCCAATTACTATTTTAAGAAAAAAATTCTAACATTTTTCATTTAGGTCAAGAAAACTTAAAAATTTATTGAAAAAAGTTAATTTTTGCCTTTCTGATCTTATTTCGTAATTTGTTAGAGATACTACGGTAAATTTTAAAAGTATACCTAATTAATTTATAAGATTTTAAGAATTGTTTAATAATTTTTGTATTATGAAGGATATTTAAAACTAACTCTCTTCTAAAGTAAAACTTTTTTAAAAAATAATTGATTTGGGCTAACCTAAAGTCTACAAATTCGTGGAGATTTGCGAAATCCCAAAAGTTCTTTTGCTTTTGTCTTTGCTCAAAACATTCTGTAAAGTCTATCTCTTATTGTTTTTTGTTTTCACGAAATAGATTTGAATATAAAATAATAATTTTAGTGGATTATTTGCCTATTGTGGTTAGTTGTGGTCAGTTGTAGTAACTTGTCTAGATAAAAAGGTACAAAAGGGGAAAAAATGGTTTTATTCATGTAATTTTTGCAATTTTTTTTTGTTTTAAACAATTTGTTTTATTTTCTTAATAAATATAATCGGAAAAGCAAAAATTAGATTCTTTTTAATAAAATTATAAGTATTTCAATCAATTTTTTGAGATAAAAAGATTAATTTAGTATCCTTTATTCATTTATTAGGTTTTTAGAATTGATTTCTAACTAACCATCATTAAAAGTAAACAATTTTAGAAAAATATTTTGATTTTGGATAATTTAAACACTATTTATTACTTGAAGATGTGATCTAAATATGTACATCGTACAATATGTTTTTGAACGATTTTCTACAAAATCTTTGTAATGAACAAATTGTAATTGTTTATTAATACTATTTTTTTTAACACCTTTAGTTTTTTAGTTAAACCTTTTAATGATTTAATACAATAAGCTTTCGATCCGGTTCCAAAGAAACATTCTGTGGGTGTACCACCGTATTCATCTTTAAATTTACCTACTACAGATTTAGTTATTGGCATATTAAAAATATTATTTTTTTCATAGTTCGAAGTATCAAAATGTTCAATATTTCTTTTAATATCCTCAAAAACATCTGCGGTTTCAATTTCTAAGATAAATGAGTCAGTGTCTGTATATAATAATTTAACATTTTCTTTATAAAGTGGTTTAAGGAAATTATAAAAAAATTGTACATGACAACTTTAGATATATCTAGTATAGAAAATCCAACAAATACAGGTTTGTTATATTCAACTAAAACTTTTTGCATTTGAATTGCAACTAAATCTTCAGAAAATATTGTAAAATCTTTAAAATATGGTTTGGCCATAAGATTTTCCGCACCATCTTTTCTATTGTTTTTTGACCATTGACTAACTAATATGATATCTGTTCTTTTATCAACATTTTCCATAGTCTTTCCATATATGCTATTATTAGCCAATTTATAATTATCTCTATCAAAAGCGTTTTTCGATTGATTGCTTAATTCTGTATTTAGATCAATATATTTTTTTAACCATTGTGATTGTGTAAATTCTAATATTCTATGTATTTTGGTTAATTTTAAACCATTTTGAATACATTGCTTTAATAATGTATAATGAATAACATATTTTTCTTTATTATATAAATTTGGAACTAATTTATAAGATTTAGAATTTGGTGATTTAAAATTAATTGGACAAAATGGATAATCATTATGCTCATCATGCAAATTTGTTGGATATTCCAAGTCTACTTCAAGAACATATCCTTTTTCTGAAGTATTAGATATATTCATTACATTAAAATTAAAAATTTCTTCTTCTGAAAGCCAACAAAAATCTTTTTGTGGAAGATATTGATACATTGCATAACCATATAGATTTGTTGCATCAAGATATAAAATATATTTGCTGGATTGATTAGGATCAAAATTTGGTAAATATTTGTTGTTGACAACAGACTTTTTACAAATACAACTACTTACTCCACCACGAACATTGTTTTTAAAGAAATGCAACATGTCGGTATCAGTTAGCAATTCTAATTCAACTTCGGTATATCGCAAACATGCATCAAAACTTAAACCTGGAAATGTATAATAATGTGCAGGATCCAGATTATAAGTGTTCATACAAGTTTTTCGAAAATTTTGAAATATATCAGCTAAAAGTAACACATCAGATGTTAAATAAATATCTGAATACTTTCCGAGTGATGTACACTTAAAAAAATTCCAAACATATTTTGCTCTTTGATAATCTTCATTAGAAATGTGTTCATCATTTAGTTCATTATAAAAGTGTTCTTTTTCCGGCAAAGAAGGTTCATGTAATTTTGTAAAGTCATTAATATAATTGTATGGAAATATACCTTTTTTACGGATTAAATTAAATTCTTCATCACCAGTAAAATGTTTTCTTACTTCAATACATTGATCATCATTAAGTGAATCAGGGAGTTTTTCTATCGAACTTGGCAAAAATTGAAAAGAATCTATAAATCTAAGATGTAAATTTTTTTTCTTTGTAGTGCGTGAAGCCCTATCCATATAGGTATCAACTTCAGTTATTTTTTCAAAAGAAATATATTTTTCTTTGTTTTGTGCTATAACACTAATTTTTTCTTTATTTTGACATAACTGGAATAAATTTTGTAATTTTATAATTTAAATTACATTTTGAATGAGCTGTTCCCCTAAACTTTCCAGTTAAATGGCAATGATCTGCCACTTTATCATTATTTTCGATAGTTTTGTTACAAATATTCGTTTGTATATTGATAATTTATTTTTTCAAGTTCACTTAGTTTGATCATTTTTTTTAGGTGTTTTCATATAATTTTGATAAATAAAATGAACATCTCTTTCTAAAAGATTCATAAAAATTTGGACCTCTATATAACTCAAATTTGGATGCTGAATCGTCAAATGAACATTTTATGTAATATGCAAATGAGTGTGGAATATGTTCTTATTGTTGAATAGTATATGATAAGTTTTCGTCAAAATTAATATTTTCATTTTCTATCTTTTTAAGAATACATTCAAAATCCGCATATATAACAAAAGGAACTTCCATTTGTTTTTGGATATTTTCAAATTTAAGAATATTAGATGGTATGGTATAACCAAATTTATCAACTCTGTTTTCTGTTGAAGGTAAATTAATTCTTACATAATTACAATCAAATCTATTATGTCTATCCAATAATTCTTTACTGATGAAATATTGTAAACAACCATCACACAAAAATTTTTTACCATTATGTTTTGAGATTTGTCCAAATTAGGGACAAATTGTTTATATAACATTAATGGAAGTTCCCATCATCATCACTTATTAGCAATAAATTTACATGATTATTTCTTTTAAATTTACTATAATATAATGGACCGATAATTTCATATTTAGTTTTAAAGTCTCTTTCAAATTTTTCTAAACCATAAACATTCACTGATATATTATTTAAATTTTCAAATTTTGAAATGTTTTTTAAAGTCATAGGAAATTCCAAACCTGTAGTGTCCAATATTGTTGCAAAATTGGGATAGGAATCTGTTTCAGTCTCCAAACCATTTGCAGGATATAGGGCAGCAATGATGCTCTAGAGAAAGCAGTGATTATCATTATTTCTAATGTTGACTGTGGCTTGTTTCAAACTAATTTCAAGTGGCAATGGGTTGTATGAAGAACCTCTCAGTGGATTGTAGCGATTTATGTTGACTTCCACATGCATGATTTTTATCAATTTCCAACCTGAAATTAAGTAGAAAAAATATTTAGATATATTTCATTGTGTTTGCTGTTGCTAGTTTTTGAGATGACTGAATTTGTTGTGGAAAAAATAAAAATTTATATAAAAAATATTAAAATGCATACATAATATAAGTAAAAGTTTGATATTTCTCTCACAGCTGCGAAAACGACTAACAGTAAAAAGTTGGATTATTTAAATTTTAAAAATTCAAAAAAGTTATTTTTACTAAAATTTAAATTAAGTTATTTTTTTTAATACTAATCAAACTAAAAATTAGAACAATTTTAAAACAGGTTAATACAACATAAACAAAATAGAATTAAATTTACCTGATTCACGTTCTGCAATTTCATCTGCTTTTTTGTCCATAATTACAACAAAATTATTCACAATATCTTCTATATTCGAACCACTACATACAACTTGAAACGGTGTGTTGAAAGATTTAACAGCATGAAGTTGTGATGTTTCACAAAAGTAGTATCCAAATAGTTCCATATTTAATTTTACACACACATGTTTTTTGAGTTCACCTTCTATTAGCTTTATTATTTTTGAAGAGTAGTTGTCAAAAAAACTTATAACATTCACATAAAATTCCAAAGCACGAACTCGATGAGAAATAATTCTTTCTTGCAGAGTTTATAATATCAATGCAATAATCCTTTTTAACACATGTTTTATCTTTATGAAGATTTGAGCGCTGATGAGCAGCCCAAGAACTTTTTTCTACATTTGTTTTACAATGTTGACAATAAATAAATTTGTTGATTTTACCACCCAAAACCGCACATTGTCCTTTAAGATGACGCATCAAGTTATCTTTTCTCGTAAATGTTTTTTGACACTTTGTGCAATTCATTTTACTAAAAATATTCCAATATATACTAAGCAAGTCTCTTTTTGTGAATTTGTGATTAGCAAATGAATGAAAATTTGGAAGAAACAGCATTAAATATATAAAATTTATGAAAAGAGGGGGAACGACGGAAAGAACTTAATTTAGAAAAACTGTTCTTAAATTGGTCAAACACAAATTTTAATCTCTTACATTTTTTCTCCAACTCCTGTTTTGAAATATTTTCAGATTGTGGCATTAAATTATCAATATTAAAGGCAATGGATTTTAGCATTGACTTTAATTTTCTATTATTTTTAAATTTTGATTGGTGAGAAATTGGATTGGTTTGCGTTGAAATGGAATTTTTTAAGTATTGAATCAGTTTGGGTCGAAACAGAATTTTGGAAAAAATTTGGTGAGTCAATTCTAAGACTAGAGATGGAGAATGAGATGGAGAAGAAAATGGTGAAATATGAGGCACCCAATCATCATTTTCAGATCTTTCAATTTTACTTTTCATACAAAAAGGCGATTCTTTTGGTGTTAATTGACGAAGAGGTATTTCATCATCATCGCTAAGCTGTGTTAGGTTTTCATATTGTAAAGATATTAAAGGTGAATTTTGTGTTACGTTTTCATATTGTGAGGACAATAAAGGTGAATTTTGTACTTTATTTTCCTGCCTTAAAGAAAAGAAAGATAAATTTGAAATCCCCTACTAGTAGAAGGTATAGCCTCACTTTGACTACTAGTAGATTTAGCAACATTTAAGGTTAAAATGTTTAAGGCAGGTCTATGTGTGTTAGAAACTGAAAGCTCTGGAACTGGATTAATCTTTTTATTCCTAAAAATTCTTTAAAGTTTGTTAAATTTTTTAAACAGCTTGACGGTATGTTGTCAGTCTCGTCAGTCTCATCAATCACGTCACTGTCGTCTGTATTGTCTTTTGTATTAAGACCAAAGAAGTCGTTGTCAGTTTGACTAACTGTTTGGTTATTGTCGTTACTGTCGTCATTTCTATTAAGATTAAATAAGTTGTTGTCAGTTGGACTAACCATTTGGGACGCAATTGTCAGCTGACTACTTTGCAATCCCAAAAGTCATCCTCTTTGGTTATCTCCTCCAAATATGTTTCATCAATATCGTTTAGATGTTGATTAAAATATTCGTCGGAAACACCAACGTCTGACAAACAATCTTCGAAAGAAATATCAGCGAAATTTTGATAATTATCATTACCTTGATGATTGGATGCCGGTTTTAAACAAATATTCTTGCAAAATATTAACTTTTGGTGTTTCACCACACTTAATCACAGTTTTAGACACATCAGATGAAGATTCAAAAGACATTTTACCAAAAATTAAAAGTAATTCACGACCGCAAACACGAATAAATCCGAACACACTGTGAGCTTGAAGTAGACTGAAGTTATGAACGTAAACGAAAAATCAAATTTAAATAATGTTACATTATCTGAATTTACTACTGAAAACCACCCATCCTTAACACTATAATGTTTAAACAGCCCTAAAAATCCATCGAAATCATTAAAACATGTAGCATCTTTATGAGCGTTAAATTCTTTTTTACTTTGTTCTGATGCTTGAAAAAGATGTAACTCATCAAGCTCTTTATACTTTTCATCCTTACTTTTCCGAGTTGTTGTGTTTTTTGAAAAATAGGAAGGGCAATTTGGGAAAATAGTAGGAACAGAATTATCTCTCAATCGAACCTTCTTTAAATTTACTGTGATAATATTATCTGTTTTTGGATCCTGCTCTGAAATAATCCAAATAATACTACCTGTAGTAAAATGTAATTCACACACTTTAGTGTTTTTATTTGGGACTAAATCGTCTCGCGGAATAGGGTCCTTGCACATTTTTTTTTAATGATGTCGTTTGCACTATTATAGACCGTTCTTCAAAACCTACTACTTCGTTTTTTCTTTAATTCGCTTTTTTGCCGATATTTCGATTTAATAACTTCGAAATTCAAAGGTCCCGCGAAAACGCTTTCTGTTAGGTTACTTATAAATGACGTCATTTATAGGTAAATGTCTGCGTTGCCGAATAGCCTAGTAGTACAATTTTTGGCATTGGTACAATGACACAGTGGAGATGTACACTAGATGTACGCATTGAACTGGGCGGTTTTATAACCTCGCTTTTGCAATATTTGTTTTCATTTTATCGTTGTTCTTGTTCTGTGTGATTTGTATTGGATTTTTACGGTTGTGTCTCAAAATGAGTAAAGTTTACCGTTGGTGTATAATTACTCATTGCAAAAATACGTCTATTAATATGCCTGGAAAGACTTTTGTTCAAGTTCCATCTGATAAGGCTTTAAGGAATCTATGGCTTCAAGCAGGGGGACGTGATCCTGAAAGGTTATCTTCAACATCTAGTTTGTTTGTTTGTGAAGATCACTTTGATGTAAGTATTCTTTATCAGTTTTATGACAGTAATACGAGCAGAGATTTTTACACGAGTTCATTTCTCATCTCACAAATCAAATAGGTATTTCAAGTTTTTTGTCAAACAGTACAATTAAGTTGGAGATTTGGCAAATTATTACCTAGTGATGACGCTATCCAATCAGAATCGTTTTAGAAAATTTTAATTTTTAGTACTTTTATTTTTGAAATATCTCAGAAGTTACTTTATTTATCAGTATACTAATATACACACGCAATTTTAGACCCATATTTAATCGAACTACATAGAAATTATAAACATTTATTTTGCGTGCAAGGACCCTATTGATTGCAACCATTTTTTTTTAGCTCGCTGTCGTTGGGAAAACCAAATACATGAACTTTTGGCCCATTTGTGTAATTACCACGGCAACCCGGAGCACAGCACTTATACGGCATATTCACAAAAAATACTCGAACTTTTAAACCCGCAAATAGGTAAACAGAAAACTGATTTAATCTTAAAAATAAACGAGATAAGACAAGAGCAAAAGTTAAACTCACGTTAAACTAAAGTTAGGTTAGTACCCAGCGTTGTCCTTTCGACATAAAGCAAATGTACTAAAATTGCTCCCAAAAATGTACTAGATTGTACTAGATTACATTGTTTTCAATTTTAGGATTGGCTTTGAGTGCTGTTGGGTTTCATTGATTAAACAAGATTTTTATGAAAATGTAATAGATTATTCGGATTTTAGCTATTGTAGTAATAGCGTAATAGTCAGTGTCTAATTGTAATAGATCTAGTACAATTTTAATAGCAAGCACAACGCTGTACGCCACCACGTTGTGAGGAATTTTCAGTCCAGTGGAACAGTACAGTATTGAATGCATCCTCGCGATGAGATTGTCAATAACACGCTCAGCGACAATTTCATACATTTTATATGGAAAAATCATCCGGCTTAGATGTGATGACGTCACGCAGAATTTATTTGGAGCCCCGAGGCCTTTTCTTGAAAGGGTATTGCGTAACCCCCACAACTTACCCCCCACCCCACCCCAACCCCCACACCCAGCGCATTTTTTTTTTTTTTGAGGGAAAGCAGAAGAAAGGAAAGGAAAGTGAAGAAGGAAAGGGAGGAAGGAGGAAAGGAGGGGGAAGGGAGGGAAGAAGGAAAAGAAGAAAAGAGAAAAGACTAGCAGGGCGGAGGGACCGTGCAGGCGGAGCGAGCAGTAAGACGAAACGTGGTGGAGCGGCGGCAAGCGAAGCGCGGCGGAGCGAGCGCAGCGAGTGGAGCCAGCAGAAAAGGAAAAGGAAAGGGAAGAAGGGAGGAAGGAGGAAGGGAGAAGGAAGGGAGGGGAAGGAGGAAAAGAGAGAAAAAGACTAGCCAGGCGGATCGGAGCGCAAGCGAAGCGTAGCGGAGCGAGTGGCAAGCGAAGCGCGGAGGAGCGAGCGCAGCGACGGATCCAGCTGAGCGCCACGAGGGGCGCGGATGGAGCCAGTTGAGCTCCCCCGAAAGTATGCTAAAAGCATTGCGCATGCATAGTAGGGGTTTTTTTTTATTTTTTATTTAATTTGTGGTAAGGTTCGATTCTGTATAGTACTCTTAGTTACTCCAGCACAGTCGAGTCGACACATTTGATAATTTTTAATTCCTAATATTTTACATACATATCATGAATAACCAAAATAACAACAACAATAACAATTATTGGCATGGGAGATTTAGTCGTCTGCAAGGGAACCATGTTAAAATTTTGTGTCAGGATAAATTTTTCCTCCAACACAAGTGAATTTAGTTTCCTCAACAACGCAAACTGATAAAGTTGAGGAACATAGATATATTCCTCGTCTTCAAGAGGCTGTTCCTGTCGACGAAAATGGCATCAGTTCAACTGAGGAACGGGATTATTGGGAAGACGTAATAGCCTCTTAGTTATAGAAACAAAAATGATTTTTAGTGTTTAGTGACTTTAAATTTAGTTTTAGAAGTTAAGTTTCCTGTGTTTAGAGATTTTAAGTGATTTTTAAGTGACGTTTAAGTTTTGAAACATTGGTTTATTTAAAACATAAGGTAACTTTTAATTTATTAGTGTATAGAGACTTTAAGTTTAATTTTAATGGTTGATATTAATTTTTAATGACGTGAATTTAAAATGATTGAATGTTTTAACATGGTGGGGTATTTAATTATTATAATGATGAATCAGAAGTTATAAAATCTTTTTGTTTTTCATCATATTTATTATTAAATTCTTTTTTGATTTTTATTTATTAATAAATGTATTGATGTGGATTTGTGTTTCTTTTATTTTGATGTATGCTTTTCTTATGAGACTTTTGAGACCGAAACCTCTTGTTTATCTACTGTGGTTATTTTTCTGGGTTATAGGTAAAAAATAAAAACACTAATATGGTTGAGTTTAAAATTTTTTATTTTTTACAATTTTTTTCTAGGTTTAAGGTAAAAATAAAAACACTAATATGGTTGAGTTTAAAATTTATAAATACACATTTTATTAATACAGAAATACAGCTTAATAAAGTGAACAATATCAATATTACCTAGTTTTATGAAATACTGTTAATTATAATGCACACATTTTATTATCAAATACATTTTAATAAAGTAAAATTTGACCTAATTTTCTAAATTACATTAAAACTAATATTACATAGTTTTTATAAAATAATGTTTATAAAATAGTATATATAAAAAGCATTTATTATAATTCAATATTTGGTAAATATGTTTCTTCATTTAATTCAATATTTGTCTTATTGGAACTATTACAAATTAAACACAGTTCTGGGTTGTATATTTGATAAAGATTGGTCTCACATATAAAACACTTAAGTTCGTTAAGGCTATAACCAAATTTTCTTTTCATGTGAGTATTAACTTGATAGTCCATTATGCCAATTAAATTAAATTGTTTATAAAATTAACAGTACTGACACAAATAATGAATTGCATTATTTGAAATTGTTTTATAGCCACATAATTTTGCACAACACAAAAACTCTATGCATAAAGTTAGTTCCATAACTTGAAACTAATTTTACATTCGCAATTGCTGATAAATCTTCTTCTTCTTCCAAATTTGAATCACCACTTTCATCATCAATTGGGGATACTCTATTTATGTCATTCTGTAGCAAATAACTAAATTTGTTAAGATCCATTTTACTACCCATGTGGAACATAAATAAATTTTGCAATTCAATATCATCTTCATCTTCACTTTGCTCACCATTATGTAAATTTTCTTTATTAATATTTTCTTTTTCCATATTATTTTTTATAGATGGTGATCTTATTAAATGCACAAAAAGTCTGCAAGTTCGTCTTGCAAACTATCTTCAAATTCATCTTCATCAAATTTTAAATTTTCCAACTTAATTATTTCACCAGTTTCACCAATTATGAGTTGATCATATGATATTCTGCAAATTGGACATGTGCCTTTCTTTACAAACCATTCCACAATATTCTTTATGCACTTTGTTGACCATTCCATAATACATTTGAAACAAAAAAGATGAACATTTATTTGTTCTAGTTTGTTTTTGTTGTAATAATTTCCAAACATATTGGACACTCAATTGCACTTTTTTTAACTATATTTCTATTGACTGTCTTCCTAGTTCTTTTTCTGGAGCCTTTGGGCATAATGTGTATATAATTTTAAACTAAGTCAAAATTTTGCTGCACACATGATTTTATTCTCCAGCAAATAAAGAGGGGATAGAGTGGTTAGAATGTGATATGTAAGCTGGCATGGATAGAATGTGAATGACGGAGCGTTTAGCATGTGAATGAAAGAGGAGGAGCGCTTAGAATGTGATTGAAAGAGGAGGCTGTTAGAATGTGATTGAAAGAGGAGGAGGAGGAGGAGCACTCTCATGTATTCACTATAATATCCTTCATAATACAAAAATTATTAAACAATTCTTAAAATCTTATAAATTAATTAGGCATACTTTTTAAAATTTACCGTAGTATCTCTAACAAATTACGAAATAAGATCAGAAAGGCAAAAATTAACTTATTTTTAAAAAATTTTTTAAGTTTTCTTGACCTAAATGAAAAATGTTTCTAAAAATTGTAATTGGAAAGAAATGAGAAGTTAAAAGATATATTCAAGGAAATAGTCAGTCTCTGCTTAATAATTTTAAGTTACTTAACCCAAAATGCTTTGTTTAAATTGAAAAGAATAATAAATTTAAAAAAAAATTACTTATTTAAAAAATTAAAGTCTTATCCTAGAATTTTTAGTGTTTTTATTACTTGTCCGTATAAAAATTAGCAAACAATTCAAGAAAATTATAATTTTTTAACAGCAAGTGACTTGTGAGAACAAAAAATAATAATAAATAGTGTTTAAGTCATCCAAAATCAAAATATTTTTCTAAAATTGTTTACTTTTAATGATGGTTAGTTAGAAATCAATTCTAAAAACCTAATAAATGAATAAAGGATACTAAATTAATCTTTTTATCTAAAAAAATTGATTAAAATACTTATAATTTTATTAAAAAGAATCTAATTTTGCTTTTCCGATTATATTTATTAAGAAAATAAAACAAATTGTTTAAAACAAAAAAATTGCAAAAATTACATGAATAAAACCTTTTTTTCCCCTTTTGTACAGAAATTTTTGGTTAAAATCAAATTATTCTTTATTTTTCGTCTTATTAAAAATATTTATATACCTTTTTATCTAGACAAGTTACTACAACTGACCACAACTAACCACAATAGGCAAATAATCCTCTAAAATTATTATTTTATATATTCAAATCTATTTCGTGGAAACAAAAAACAATAAGAGATAGACTTTAGGTTAGCCCAAATCAATTATTTTTTATAAAAGTTTCACTTTAGAAGAGAGTTAGTTTTAAATATCCTTCATAATACAAAAATTATTAAACAATTCTTAAAATCTTATAAATTAATTAGGTATACTTTTTAAAATTTACGGTAGTATCTCTTAACAAATTACGAAATAAGATCAGAAAGGCAAAAATTAACTTTTTTTTAATAAATTTTTAAGTTTTCTTGACCTAAATGAAAAATGTTAGAATTTTTTTCTAATTTTGCAGTTACATAAAGAAAGGTACATCCCACAACATCCTAAAATTCAGTCTAACAAGGATATATAGTTTGGTCTTGACAAAGTTCGAAATTGTGAAAAAATTCATTGTAATATCCGGAATATATCCTAATTTAGACCGGTATATTTTTTGAGCCGATACAGATGCGAGTTTGAAATTATGCAGTTACATAAAGAAAGGTACTTCCCATAACGTCCTAAAATTCTATCTTACAAGGATATATAGTTTGGTCTTTACAAAGTTCGAAATTGTGAAAAAATTCATTGTAATATCCGGAAAACATATCCTAATTTAGACCGGTATATTTTTTGAGCCGATAGAGATACGACTTTGAAATTTTGCAGTTACATAAAGAAAGGTACTTCCCACAACATCCTAAAATTCTGTCTTACAAGGATATATAGTTTGGTCTTGACAAAGTTCGAAATTGTGAAAAAATTCATTGTAATATCCGAAACATATCCTAATTTAGACCGGTATATTTTTTGAGCCGATACAGATGCGACTTTGAAATTTTGGTCTTGACAAAGTTACATAAAGAAAGGTACATCCCACAACATCCTAAAATTCTGTCTTACAAGGATATATAGTTTGGTCTTGACAAAGTTCGAAATTGTGAAAAAATTCATTGTAATATCCGGAACTTATCCTAATTTAGAACCACTATGGTTTTCTGTTCAATTTTATATACAATTAGTCCTCATTACATATAGATATTTACGAAATCATGGACCTTTAATTTTGCCCCACCCCAAACAATTAAAGGGGTCTGTAATAATTTTTTAACTGATCCTCATATTTGATGAGAAAAAAGCTTTTTTAACATATGCACAAAACATCTTTAAATATTTAAAAGATCAAGACAAATATGTTAGTTTACTTATGGATGAAATTCACATTGATCCATATTTAGATTATAAAGGTGGTAATGTGGTAGGAGCGCCAATAAATAATAGTGATTCGTTAGCAACATCTGCGTATACCTTTATGGTTACTAGTATTTCTTCAAATTTTAAAGAAGTTGTTCATATCGCTCCTATATCTAAAATTAATCACGAATTACTTTTTCAATTTTATCAAAACTATTATAATTCGTTTAGAGGATATTGGTTATAAAGTGTTTTGTGTACTTAGCGATAATAATTCAATAAATGGGAAAGCTATGTCTAATTTTTCACTAAAAAAAGAACTCAGCATTGATATCAACATCCTGTTAATCCAGAAAGACCTTTGTTCTATTTGTTTGATTCTGTCCACCTCTTAAAATGTATTTACACCAACTGGCTTAATTCAAAACCGAATCAGGCATTCACCTATCCTGACTTTTTTACCGGCTCCGACGGTCAGAAATGCGCATCGTTTTCCTCATTAAAAAAATTGCACGATTTAGAACACGGTAAATTATTAAAATTTGGCTATCCCTTAAATTTAAAAGCTCTTTACCCATCCAGTTTAGAACGACAAAATGTTAAATTAGCATTAAAAATTTTTAATCCATTTGTTGTTGAGGGCTTACAAAACTATGGAAAAGATATTAACCATTCACAAGATACTGCAGATTTTTTAAAAATTATAATAAATTGGTGGAGTATTGTAAATGTAAAAACACCACTAAAAGGAAAGCGTTTGCGTGATCTCTTTCAGGAACCTATATTAAAAAATAAATTAAATGATCCAAAAGTAGAATTTCTGAAAAATATGATTAATTGGTTGGACACTTGGCAATCTGCAAAATTTACTAACAAACTAACAAGGCAGACTCACACTGCCTTAACTCATACTGTTTATGGAATGTGCGAAGTTATTAAATATTGTTTTGACGAACTAAATTTAAACTATGTGCTTTTGGGAAAACTTCAAACCGATCCTTTAGAAAATCGTTTTGGAAAATACAGACAATTGGCTGGGGGGCATTATCATATCTCGATAAGGCAACTTTATGAATCTGAAAAAAGACTTAGAATTCAGTCAATATTAACATTAAAATCTTCCAATTTTGGAACTTTAAACATTTTCAAATTTTATGAATCACCCCACGAATTTCCTGATCATAATGAAGGCATCGTTGAGGGTTATTCTAATAAAATAGATGAAATATTTAGCAATATTATCATTGAAGACACCGATATAGACGATTTAAAAAGCCAAATGTCTGTAATTACTTATTTAGCGGGTTATTGCAGTCATATAGCTTTAAAAAATTAAAATGTAACTACTGCAAAAATTCTTTAATATACAATGAAGAACTTATTGTTGAAGACAACTTTAACCTGATAAATCATTTAAATCGGGGTGGTCTTCATTATCCTCGAGATCCAGTTGTCCAAATAGTGGTTTTTTCGTATGTAATATTTCAAAAGGTACTAAATGACTTTGAAAATGAATTTCTAAATGTTTTTCCCAAAAATCATTTTTATCTTTATTAATTTTTAAATTTCTCGTTAAACAGGAACATCTAATATATTTTGAAGGCTGCAATACACACTCCGTAAAAACCATTATTGATATTTTATTGAGTTGTATTTCTAACACATTAATTAAAAATTACTGTGGAAAAAAAAATGATCGATTAGGTAAAGGGAATAAACGAAAACTCAATACTTATTCGAAATGATTTTTTTGGGTAATTTATACTTATCAAAAAAATCAATAATGAATTGTATGATATTATTACTTATGATGTTTATCGACATTATGACATTTTTCTATCTAAGAATGTAAAAATACGCATCACTTAATAATTAAAATATAGTGTCTAGAGACATATTTTCCAGTTAACTACTCTTTTAATTATTATTATTTGTTTTTGTCATTACTTTTCTTATTTATTAATTTTTTGTGCATTATGTTAATCGCCAATACTGCAATCAATTGATTTAAAATATAAATATTTATGCAATGCCAGTAGCAGCATCAATGTTCGGTCGGCCTCCGGGTGATGACGTCACATCGGAGCACTTTGTCCTTGTAGTGTAGGTGTTATTGATCTGTATCGGCTCAAAAAATATACCGGTCTAAATTAGGATATGTTCCGGATATTACAATGAATTTTTTCACAATTTCGAACTTTGTCAAGACCAAACTATATATCCTTGTAAGACTGAATTTTAGGATGTTGTGGGATGTACCTTTCTTTATGTAACTGCAAAATTTGAAAGTCGTATCTCTATCGGCTCAAAAAATATACCGGTCTAAATTAGGATATTTTTTCCGGATATTACAATAAATTTTTTCACAATTTCGAACTTTGTCAAGACCAAACTATATATCCTTGTAAGACAGAATTTTAGGACGTTATGGGAAGTACCTTTCTTTATGTAACTGCAAAATTTCAAACTCGCATCTGTATCGGCTCAAAAAATATACCGGTCTAAATTAGGATATGTTCCGGATATTACAATGAATTTTTTCACAATTTCGAACTTTGTCAAGACCAAACTATATATCCTTGTAAGGCAGAATTTTAGGATGTTGTGGGATGTACCTTTCTTTATGTAACTGCAAAATTTCAAACTCGCAACTGTATCGGCTCAAAAAATATACCGGTCTAAATTAGGATATGTTCCGGATATTACAATGAATTTTTTCACAATTTCGAACTTTGTCAAGACCAAACAATATATCCTTGTAAGACAGAATTTTAGCAGGTTGTGGGATGTACCTTTCTTTATGTAACTGCAAAATTTCAAACTCGCATCTGTATCGGCTCAAAAAATATACCGGTCTAAATTAGGATATGTTCCGGATATTACAATGAATTTTTTCACAATTTCGAACTTTGTCAAGACCAAACTATATATCCTTGTAAGACAGAATTTTAGGACGTTATGGGAAGTACCTTTCTTTATGTAACTGCAAAATTTCAAACTCGCATCTGTATCGGCTCAAAAAATATACCGGTCTAAATTAGGATATGTTCCGGATATTACAATGAATTTTTTCACAATTTCGAACTTTGTCAAGACCAAACTATATATCCTTGTAAGACAGAATTTTAGGATGTTGTGGGATGTACCTTTCTTTATGTAACTGCAAAATTTCAAAGTCGTATCTCTATCGGCTCAAAAATATACCGGTCTAAATTAGGATATGTTCCGGATATTACAATGAATTTTTTCACAATTTCGAACTTTGTCAAGACCAAACTATATATCCTTGTAAGACAGAATTTTAGGATGTTGTGGGACGTACCTTTCTTTATGTAACTGCAAAATTTCAAAGTCGCATCTGTATCGGCTCAAAAAATATACCGGTCTAAATTAGGATATGTTCCGGATATTACAATGAATTTTTCACAATTTCGAACTTTGTCAAGACCAAACTATATATCCTTGTAAGACAGAATTTTAGGACGTTGTAGGGAGTACCTTTCTTTATGTAACTGCAAAATTTCAAAGTCGATCTGTATCGGCTCAAAAATATACCGGTCTAAATTAGGATATGTTCCGGATATTACAATGAATTTTTTCACAATTTCGAACTTTGTCAAGACCAAACTATATATCCTTGTAAGACAGAATTTTAGGATGTTGTGGGATGTACCTTTCTTTATGTAACTGCAAAATTTCAAAGTCGTATCTGTATCGGCTCAAAAATATACCGGTCTAAATTGGGATATGTTCCGGATATTACAATGAATTTTTTCACAATTTCGAACTTTGTCAAGACCAAACTATATATCCTTGTAAGACAGAATTTTAGGAGTTTGGGAGTACCTTTCTTTATGTAACTGCAAAATTTCAAATCGATCTGTATCGGCTCAAAAAATATACCGGTCTAAATTAGGATATGTTCCGGATATTACAATGAATTTTTTCACAATTTCGAACTTTGTCAAGACCAAGCTATATATCCTTGTAAGACAGAATTTTAGGATGTTGTGGGAAGTACCTTTCTTTATGTAACTGCAAAATTTCAAAGTCGCATCTGTATCGGCTCAAAAAATATCCCGGTCTAAATTAGGATATGTTCCGGATATTACAATGAATTTTTTCACAATTTCGAACTTTGTCAAGACCAAACTATATATCCTTGTAAGACAGAATTTTAGGATGTTGTGGGATGTACCTTTCTTTATGTAACTGCAAAATTTCAAAGTCGTATCTCTATCGGCTCAAAAAATATACCGGTCTAAATTAGATATGTTTTCCGGATATTACAATGAATTTTTTCACAATTTCGAACTTTGTCAAGACCAAACTATATATCCTTGTAAGACAGAATTTTAGGACGTTGTGGGAGTACCTTTCTTATGTAACTCAAAATTTCAAATCGATCTGTATCGGCTCAAAAATATACCGGTCTAAATTAGGATATGTTCCGGATATTACAATGAATTTTTCACAATTTCGAACTTTGTCAAGACCAAACTATATATCCTTGTAAGACAGAATTTTAGGATGTTGTGGGATGTACCTTTCTTTATGTAACTGCAAAATTTCAAAGTCGCATCTTATCGGCTCAAAAATATACCGGTCTAAATTAGGATATTTCCGGATATTACAATGAATTTTTTCACAATTTCGAACTTTGTCAAGACCAAACTATATATCCTTGTAAGACAGAATTTTAGGATGTTGTGGGAGTACCTTTCTTTATGTAACTGCAAAATTTCAAACTGCATCTGTATCGGCTCAAAAATATACCGGTCTAAATTAGGATATGTTCCGGATATTACAATGAATTTTTCACAATTTCGAACTTTGTCAAGACCAAACTATATATCCTTGTAAGACAGAATTTTAGGATGTTGTGGGATGTACCTTTCTTTATGTAACTGCAAAATTTCAAAGTCGTATCTCTATCGGCTCAAAAATATACCGGTCTAAATTAGGATATGTTCCGGATATTACAATGAATTTTTCACAATTTCGAACTTTGTCAAGACCAAACTATATATCCTTGTAAGACAGAATTTTAGGACTGTATGGGAGTACCTTTCTTTATGTAACTGCAAAATTTCAAAGTCGCATCTGTATCGGCTCAAAAATATACCGGTCTAAATTAGGATATGTTCCGGATATTACAATGAATTTTTTCACAATTTCGAACTTTGTCAAGACCAAACTATATATCCTTGTAAGACAGAATTTTAGGATGTTGTGGGATGTACCTTTCTTTATGTAACTTGTAAGCAAAATTTCAAATTCGATCTCTATCGGCTCAAAAAATATACCGGTCTAAATTAGGATATGTTTCGGATACTTTTTTAAACAAGAAATGAATTTTGTATTCCGTACAATTATCCTCGAACTTTGTCAAGACCAAACTATATATCCTTGTAAGACAGAATTTTAGGATGTTGTGGGAGTACCTTTCTTTATGTAACTGCAAAATTTTAAAGTCGATCTTATCGGCTCAAAAATATACCGGTCTAAATTAGGATATGTTCCGGATATTACAATGAATTTTTTCACAATTTCGAACTTTGTCAAGACCAAACTATATATCCTTGTAAGACAGAATTTTAGGAGTTTGGGATGTACCTTTCTTTATGTAACTGCAAAATTTCAAATCGATCTCTATCGGCTCAAAAATATACCGGTCTAAATTAGGATATGTTCCGGATATTACAATGAATTTTTTCACAATTTCGAACTTTGTCAAGACCAAACTATATATCCTTGTAAGACAGAATTTTAGGATGTTTGGGAGTACCTTTCTTTATGTAACTGCAAAATTTCAAAGTCGATCTGTATCGGCTCAAAAATATACCGGTCTAAATTAGGATATGTTCCGGATATTACAATGAATTTTTCACAATTTCGAACTTGTCAAGACCAAACTATTATCCTTGAAGACAGAATTTTAGGAGTGTATGGAGTACCTTTCTTTATGTAACTGCAAATTTCAAATCGTATCTTATCGGCTCAAAAAATATACCGGTCTAAATTAGGATATGTTCCGGATATTAGCAATGAATCTTTACAATTTCGAACTTTGTCAAGACCAAACTATATATCCTGTAAGACAGAATTTTAAAGAGTTAGGAGTACACTTTCTTTATGTAACTGCAAAATTTCAAAGTCGTATCTTATCGCTCAAAAAATATACCGGTCTAAATTAGGATATGTTCCGGATATTACAATGAATTTTTCACAATTTCGAACTTTGTCAAGACCAAACTATATATCCTTGTAAGACAGAATTTTAGATTTGTGGAGTACCTTCTTTATGTAACTGCAAAATTTTAAAGTGATCTTATCGGCTCAAAAATATACCGGTCTAAATTAGATATGTTCTCGATTTAAATGAATTTTTCACAATTTCGAATTGTCAAGCCAAACATATCCTTGAGACAGAATTTGATTTTGGGATGTATTTTTGATGATAATGCAATTTAAATTGCATCTTATCGGCTAAAGAATATACCGTCCTAAAATGATATGTCGATATTACAATGAATTTTCACAATTTGAATCTTGTCAAGATTCAAGATATATATCTTGAAGACAGAATTTTGGATTTATGGATGTACCTTCTTAGTAACTGCAATTTCAAATGACTGTATCATAAAATATATTACCGGTCTAAATTAGATATGTTCCGGATATTAAATGAATTTTCACTGAACTTATAAAGAAAATTACATCCTGACAAATTTTAGGATTTGTCTTACGAAATTTGCTATGTACCAAATTCGAAATTGTGAAAAATTCATTGAATATCCGGACATATCCTAATTTAGACCGGTATATTTTTTGAGCCGAACAGATCGATTTGAAATTTTGCAGTTACATAAAGAAAGGTACTTCCATAACGTCCTAAAATTCTGTCTTACAAGGATATATAGTTTGGTCTTGACAAAGTTCGAAATTGAAAAATTCATTGTAATATCCGGAACATATCCTAATTTAGACCGGATATTTTTTGAGCCGATAAGATGCGACTTTGAAATTTTGCAGTTACATAAAGAAAGGTACGTCCCACAACATCCTAAAATTCTGTCTTACAAGGATATATAGTTTGGTCTTGACAAAGTTCGAAATTGTGAAAAATTCATTGTAATATCCGGAACATATCCTAATTTAGACCGGATATTTTTGAGCCGATAAGATCGACTTTGAAATTTTGCAGTTACATAAAGAAAGGTACGTCCACAACATCCTAAAATTCTGTCTTACAAGGATATATAGTTTGGTCTTGACAAAGTTCGAAATTGTGAAAAAATTCATTGTAATATCCGGAACATATCCTAATTTAGACCGGTATATTTTTAGCGATACAGATGCGACTTTGAAATTTGGTCTTGACAGTTACATAAAGAAAGGTACATCCCACAACATCCTAAATTCTGTCTTAAAGGATATATAGTTTGTCTGACAAAGTTCGAAATTGTGAAAAATTCATTGTAATATCGGAACATATCCTAATTTAGACCGGATATTTTTTGAGCGATACGAGATACGACTTTGAAATTTTGCAGTTACATAAAGAAAGGTACATCCCACAACATCCTAAAATTCTGTCTTACAAGGATATAGTTTGGTCTTACAAAGTTCGAAATTGTGAAAAATTCATTGTATAATCCGGAACATATCCTAATTTAGACCGGATATTTTTGAGCCGATACAGATGCATTTGAATTTTGCAGTTACATAAAGAAAGGTACGTCCCAACATCCTAAAATTTGTCTTACAAGGATAATATTTGTCTTGACAATTGAAATTGTGAAAGATTCATTGTGAATTCCGAATATATCCAATTAGACCGGTATATTTGAGCCGATAGTACGCATTTGAATATTTTGCAGTTACATTAGAAGTGTCAATCCAAACATATATCCTATGTATGACTAGGATTTTAGTTGGGCTGACGTCGTGTGAAAGTATCTCTTGCTTATAACTGACAAAATTTAGATCCGTATATTTAGCCGATACAGTTAAATTTGAATTTTGCAGTTACATAAAGTAACATCCACAACTGCTAAATTCTGTTACAATGGAATATTTTGTCAAAGTTCAGAAATAAATTCATTGTAAATCAACATATCCTATTAGACGGTATATTTTTTGAGCCGAAATAAATGATTTGAAATTTTGTCAGTTACATAAAGAATGACGTATCCACAACATCCTAAAACTTGTCTCACAAGGATATATAGTTTGGTCTTAAAATTGAAATTGTAAAATCATTTAATAGAATATTAATTGACAATTTTGAGCCGAAGACAAGACTTTGAAATTTTGCAGTTCTAAGAGGTACATCCACAACATCCTAAAATTCTGTCTTATAGGATAAAATTTCGAAATATCCTATCTTATACCGCTATATTTTTTGACCGATACAGATGGTCTAAATTAGGATATATTCCGGATATTACAATGAATTTTTTCACAATTTCGAACTTTGTCAAGACCAAACTATATATCCTTGTAAGACAGAATTTTAGGATGTTATGGGAAGTACCTTTCTTTATGTAACTGCAAAATTTCAAAGTCGCATCTGTATCGGCTCAAAAAATATACCGGTCTAAATTAGGATATGTTCCGGATATTACAATGAATTTTTTCACAATTTCGAACTTTGTCAAGACCAAACTATATATCCTTGTAAGACAGAATTTTAGGACGTTATGGGAAGTACCTTTCTTTATGTAACTGCAAAATTTCAAAGTCGCATCTGTATCGGCTCAAAAAATATACCGGTCTAAATTAGGATATGTTCCGGATATTACAATGAATTTTTTCACAATTTCGAACTTTGTCAAGACCAAACTATATATCCTTGTAAGACAGAATTTTAGGATGTTGTGGGAAGTACCTTTCTTTATGTAACTGCAAAATTTCAAAGTCGCATCTGTATCGGCTCAAAAATATACCGGTCTAAATTAGGATATGTTCCGGATATTACAATGAATTTTTTCACAATTTCGAACTTTGTCAAGACCAAACTATATATCCTTGTAAGCAGAATTTTAGAGTTATGGGATGTACCTTTCTTTATGTAACTGCAAAATTTCAAAGTCGTATCTTTATCGGCTCAAAAAATATACCGGTCTAAATTAGGATATGTTTTCCGGATATACAATGAATTTTTCACAATTTCGAACTTTTCAACACCAAACTATATATCCTTGTAAGACGAATTTTAGGACGTTATGGGAGTACCTTTCTTTATGTAACTGCAAAATTTCAAATCGTATCTCTATCGGCTCAAAAATATACCGGTCTAAATTAGGATATGTTTCCGGATATTACAATGAATTTTTCACAATTTCGAACTTTGTCAAGACCAAACTATATATCCTTGTAAGACAGAATTTTAGCAGGTTGTGGGATGTACCTTTCTTTATGTAACTGCAAAATTTCAAACTCGCATCTGTATCGGCTCAAAAAATATACCGGTCTAAATTAGGATATGTTCCGGATATTACAATTAATTTTTTCACAATTTCGAATTTTGTCAAGACCAAACTATATATCCTTGTAAGACAGAATTTTAGGATGTTGTGGGACGTACCTTTCTTTATGTAACTGCAAAATTCGAAAGTCGTATCTCTATCGGCTCAAAAAATATACCTGTCTAAATTAGGATATGTTTTCCGGATATTACAATGATTTTTTTCACAATTTCGAACTTTGTCAAGACCAAACTATATATCCTTGTAAGACAGAATTTTAGGACGTTATGGGATGTACATTTTTTTATGTAACTGCAAAATTTCAAACTCGCATCTGTATCGGCTCAAAAAATATACCGGTCTAAATTAGGATATGTTCCGGATATTACAATGAATTTTTTCACAATTTCGAATTTTGTCAAGACCAAACTATATATCCTTGTAAGACAGAATTTTAGGATGTTGTGGGACGTACCTTTCTTTATGTAACTGCAAAATTTGAAAGTCGTATCTGTTTCGATAGCTTTTTGTTTACAACTTTTACAAAAACTTCAATTAAAAATATAACTTTATTTTATTAACTTTTAAAACAATTATTACAAAAAAGCAGAACGCCGGGCATTGCGAACTGCTTTTAAAAATCTTAACAGGTGATTATTGATTATTTCTTTCTCGCAAGCGTTCGACGACGCGGAAGATGTTGCCATTCTTTTCGACGTTGCCGCACTTACCTAAAAAGTTAAATTCACTTTTGAAAAACTAAATGTTTTATTTTGGAAGAAACATATCGCCCGCCTTGAAAGGCTCGCTTTCAACAACTAAAATTAAATGTCTATTCGTCCATAGGCAACGGGCACAATTTTGAAAAACATCTTTTGATAACACCAGATTCAGTTTTAATAGACGCCACTCGAGCTACACCGTCCGTACCCGAAAACACTTCCAGAACTCTTCCCATTTTCCACTTCATGGGTGGCGCATTATCGTCCTTTACCAAAACTAAAACACCCTCTTCAAGACTATGATGATGCAGCTTCCATTTTTTTCGTTCCTGTAGTTCAGAAACATATTCTTTACTCCATCTAGCCCAGATATGCTGCTTCATCTGCTGCAAATGCTTGTAAATTGACAGACGGTTTGGAGGCACACTTCTAACATCAATTCCAGGCAGCGGGCTTAATTGACGTCCAATTAAAAAGTGTGATGGCGTCAGTGGAGTGAGGTCATTAGGATCATTGGATAGGGGTGATATAGGACGAGAATTCATTATCGCTTCAACTTCTGTGAGAAATGTATAAAAATGCTCAAAAGTTAGTGTAACATTACTTACCACACGTTTTAAATGGTGTTTCATACTTTTTACCCCAGCCTCCCATAGGCCACCAAAATGGGGACTGTGAGGCGGTATAAAATGCCAATCAACTCCTTCCTTACACAAAGAAGCAGTTAAATCGGATTTGTCATTACGAATAAAACGAACTAATTCTTTTAATTCTGAATTCGCCGCAATGAAATTAGTTCCATTGTCAGAAAATACTGTGGAGGGTTTACCCCTTCTTGAAGAGAATCTGCGCAATGACAATATAAAAGCATCCTTACTAAGTTCAGTAACAAGCTCCAAATGAACAGCTTTAGTTAAAAAACAAACATAAAGAGCGACATATGTTTTAGAGACTTTAGCACCTCTGCCAATTCGATTTTTTATTAAAAAAGGTCCTGCATAATCCACACCTACAATATCAAAAGGATGTTTAGGAGTTACACGTTGCTCCGGTAAATTACCCATAATAGGCTTTAACATTTTAGGATTATATCTTGAACACTTAACACAATTTCTCACAACCTGTTTGGACAAGGAACGACCTGATATGGGCCAATATTTTTCACGAATAGACGCTAGTAAATGCTGTGATCCACAATGGTACAGTTTAATGTGCTCATATTTTAGAATCAACTTAGTAAGGATATGATTTGATGGCAAAATTAATGGGTATTTTTTCTCAAATTTAAACTTAGCATTAGCAAGTCGCCCACCAACCCTCAAAAATTCTAACTGATCAATAAATGGATTCAAATTTAATATTTTTAAACTAGATTTCAGTTTGCCGCTTTTAATTTGTTCAATTTCTGATTTAAAGGATTGATGTTGAACATGCTTTAAAAGCATATTGAAAGAAAACTCAATTTCATCTTTTAATAAAGGACCTACCTTACGTTCAACAGTAGACTTTCTACAATTATAGGCAAACCTATGCATTAATGCAACAATTCTCTTTAACTTATTAAGGTCAGAAAACCGTTCAAATATATAATTTGGCTCTGAATCAATAATGTTTTCATTGACTTGACTTGTTACACAATAGGTTTTATTTTTTCGAATATCAGGTAATTCTTCATACCGACAAGGACTTTTAGGCCATAAAGACGGATCAAATCGCAAAAAATCAGGGCCGTGCCACCATTCATTTAAATCTTTTATCTCAGAACACTTTAACCCACGTGACAAGTAATCAGCTGGATTACATTTGCTTGGCACATGCCGCCATACATCTTGGCCAGTGATACTTTGGATTTCCGAAACCCTATTTGATACAAAAGTTTTTAATTTATTTGGAGGCGTTTTTATCCAACCCAACACGATTGTAGAGTCTGTCCAAAAAAATCGCTGTTTGATGTCAAGCCTCAAAGATTTAGAAACTTTATCTGCCAATCGAACTGCTACAAGAGCACCACAAAGCTCTAAACGGGGCAAAGATATTGATTGCAAAGGAGCTACCTTGCCTTTGGATGTCAATAGGTTTACAAAAACCTGGTCATTTTCATTGACAGATCTAAGATAAATACAAGAGCCATAAGCCTTTTCAGAGCTGTCGCAAAAGCAATGCATTTCAACAAACTTGGCATTATTGCATATTACATGACGCTCTATCTTTAAGTCATTCAAACAATCTAATTCACCCTTAAAATTAATCCAACCAGCAGCAATATGATTTGGTACCTGATCATCCCATGACAGCTTTTCAAGCCAAAGACTTTGAAGTAGCATTTTAACTACAATTATACATGGACTAATCAAACCTAATGGGTCAAAAATTTTTGAGCTTTCGGATAAAATCAAACGCTTCGAAATATTTTTCGACGTGGAAATATTTTTAACATTAAACATTAAATTATCCTGAGACGGACACCAAATTAGGCCAAGAGTTTTCTTACCATCATTTTCGCCAAATTCAACAATTTTAGATAAAGGTTCACTGTTAGGAATAGGATCTAAAACACTAGAATTATTGGAGTAAAATTTTCGCAATAAAAAACAACCTTTCTGCAAAATCCTAAACACCAATTCTGTAATACGTCTAGCCTCCTCTACCGAGTCAGCACCTGTTAGGAGATCATCTACATAAAAATCAGTTTTAATAATTTCTGCAATATCAGGATACTCATGTTCGACCTCATACGCCAGCTGAAACAGACAACGAATTGCCAAAAATGACGCAGCAGCGGTACCGTAAGTCACCGTGTTTAACTCATACACGTCTATAGGGCTATCTGAACTAAAACGCCACAAAATGCGCTGTAAGGGCCTATCCTCTGGCGACACTAACACAGATCTGTACATCTTAGTACAATCAGCTGCAACGACATAGCCATGCTGTCTAAAACGAAGTAAAATTGACAACAAATCTTGCTGTATTGTGGGCCCAACCATCTGAATGTTATTTAAAGAATACCCTGTACTACTTGGCAAAGACGCATCAAAAACAACCCTAAGATTAGTGGTGAGTGCATCCTCACGATAAACTCCATGATGGCACATAAAATAATTCAAAGAAATGTCATTATCTGGATTATTAACCTTGGACATATGGCCTAGACTTATATATTCTTTAAAAAAGTCATCATATAATTTTTTATAATTATGATTAGAATTAAGTTTGCGCTCTAGACTTAAAAGACGTTTCTTTGCCTGCTCAAAAGAACTACCTAACTTACAAACATCTAACTTAAGAGGTAATTTTACTATAAAAGCGCCATCTGTATTACGTTTTGTATTTTCAACAAAATGTTTTTCACATGCAATCTCCTCATCTGAAAATGATTTGTTACCAATATCACAATTTTCCAGTTCCCAAAATTTTCTCAGGTCATCCTGGATCTGCTGCTCTACAGTATTGGCAAAATAAGAATTTATGCTGACTGCTCGACTGGCAATTTTATTATTTCCTATGGGACCTGTTACGACCCATCCTAAATGCGTATTTTGCAAAAATGGTAGATTAGTACCCAAAGAAATATTATCAGGACACACCAAACTCCAAAAAATATCTGAACCTATAAGCATGTCAACCTGTTGTGGCTTATAAAAAGAAGGATCTGCAAGCTTATATTTTACAGGAATATTTATATTACTAACATCAACAATGGATACAGGTAGTGTGCCAGTGATTTTTGGGATAATAAAACATGACATATTTATAGAAAAGTTATTACACTTTGAATAAATTTTGGCATTACATTTATAATGTATAGTTGAAAGAGAACTGTTAATTCCATTAAGTGCCAAATTTACCTTTTCTTTTTCCAACCCAAGTGTCTCACATGCCTGTTCTGTGATGAAACTTGACTGGGATCCACTATCCAAAAGAACACGAATAGTATGTTTTTTACCCAAGTTGTCCAAAATATTTACATGAGCAGTCGACAATAATACACTACTTACATCATGACTTGCCGAATTGTTATTTGTAGTATCCAAATTGGCCAAGGAAGAACTTACACTGTCCTTAACATTTTCCCGAGCACTTTCCTGCTGAGAAGCTAATTTATTTAAATTATCCTTGGATCTATCAACATGCAACAAAATGTGATGCTTACCATGACACTTCTTACAAGTAGGACGCCTACAACCTTTGTTAAAATGACCTGCCCTCAAACAATTCAAACATAACCTTAAAGACATAATATTTTCTGCCCTCTTTTCAATAGGGATTTTTAAAAAATTAGGACACATTTGAATATAATGCTCACCCTTACAAAATACACATTTTGGAACCCACTCTTTATCTTTTATGTTGTTACTCTTGTCCCACACATTTTCAACCTCATCACGAGCAACCAAACCTCTCGTACCACTCCGGTGACTGTCTATTGCCCTATCAGCACGATCCTGCTCTAGAGTGTCAAGAAGCTCTGCCCTAGAATTTAAATAATTTTTAAGGTCTTCAATAGTAGGAAAATTTTGACACCTTGCCTTGTAAGATTCCCATTCTCGAGCCGTAACCTTGTCCAATTTTGTGCCTATTAAATAAATTATGGGTACGTCCCATGTATCTACCGGTAAACCAATTTGAGCTAGAGCACGTAAATTTTTGGTTAATTCATTCAAAATTGCCCGAATGCCTTTTGCTGACTCTTTGCTTACTGGTGCAATATTGAAAATATTTTTAATATGATTGTGAATCAACATTTTATCATTATTGTAACGCTTGCCCAATAATTCCCATGCTATTTTATAATTTGTTGCGGAAAACTCTAAAGTGGCAATAAGTTGTGCAGGTTCATTTTTAAGAGAAGCTCTTAAATAGTGAAATCGCTGTATGTCAGTAATCACCTCATTCTTATGAATAAGAGATTCAAAAATATCCCGAAATTCAAGCCAGTTTTGCAAAGAGCCCTCAAATATTGGCAAATTAATATCAGGAAGCTTTATATTTTGCACAGGATCAACAACAGAGGACACATGTGAATGTCTACTACTACTCTGTCCCTCACCAGTGACATCTGGCTTTTTATTATCATACAAGTACTTTTTTGCTGTGGAAATGCTTAAATAATATTTATTCTCAAAATCACACCTCTCTCCATACTCTATTTCAACATCAACCTCCTCACAAGAGGTCTCAATTTTATCTTGAATATTAGAAAATTTCTGCAATAAAGTACCCTCCAGAGTATTTAACCGAGTTTCTAACTCAACAATTATTTCATCAGAAATATCCTCCTTATTTTTGAGGTTATCATTAATATATTTATTAAAATTTGTCAAACTAGCCTTTATACCGCCTCTCTGTCTTTTAAGTATGTCCATCTTGTATGGCAACTAAACTTAACAATTAAAATCAGGACCACTCAAGGTCAAAAATAATACAAATACAAAGAAGCGATAATAAATAGGAAAAACAGGAATCATATGATTGGCTAATAAAAGGTAAAAAATAAAGGTAAGTACTCACTCAATCCAATATAATAGCCCCTTTTTCTACCTTAATTCTCATCACAATTCTCATACAGCAAAGATCGGCGTTCACTAATTAATCTGCGGCATTTCCATACCAAACAAATTTGTAAAAATGGCGTGACAGTGACCTACTACTGTAATAATCTTCCAATCACTTAAATCTTGGCTTTTTGACAAACTTAATACACCATTTGGCTGCGAAGGACCATGTTTCGATAGCTTTTTGTTTACAACTTTTACAAAAACTTCAATTAAAAATATAACTTTATTTTATTAACTTTTAAAACAATTATTACAAAAATGCAGAACGCCGGGCATTGCGAACTGCTTTTAAAAAATCTTAACAGGTGATTATTGATTATTTCTTTCTCGCAAGCGTTCGACGACGCGGAAGATGTTGCCATTCTTTTCGACGTTGCCGCACTTACCTAAAAAGTTAAATTCACTTTTGAAAAACTAAATGTTTTATTTTGGAAGAAACAGTATCTCTATCGGCTCAAAAAATATACCTGTCTAAATTAGGATATGTTTTCCGGATATAACAATGAATTTTTTCACAATTTCGAACTTTTTCAACACCAAACTATATATCCTTGTAAGACGGAATTTTAGGACGTTATGGGAAGTACCTTTCTTTATGTAACTGCAAAATTTCAAAGTCGTATCTCTATCGGCTCAAAAAATATACCGGTCTAAATTAGGATATGTTTTCCGGATATTACAATGAATTTTTTCACAATTTCGAACTTTGTCAAGACCAAACTATATATCCTTGTAAGACAGAATTTTAGCAGGTTGTGGGATGTACCTTTCTTTATGTAACTGCAAAATTTCAAACTCGCATCTGTATCGGCTCAAAAAATATACCGGTCTAAATTAGGATATGTTCCGGATATTACAATGAATTTTTTCACAATTTCGAATTTTGTCAAGACCAAACTATATATCCTTGTAAGACAGAATTTTAGGATGTTGTGGGATGTACCTTTCTTTATGTAACTGCAAAATTTCAAAGTCGTATCTCTATCGGCTCAAAAAATATACCGGTCTAAATTAGGATATGTTCCGGATATTACAATGAATTTTTTCACAATTTCGAACTTTGTCAAGACCAAACTATATATCCTTGTAAGACAGAATTTTAGCAGGTTGTGGGATGTACCTTTCTTTATGTAACTGCAAAATTTCAAAGTCGTATCTCTATCGGCTCAAAAAATATACCGGTATAAATTAGGATATGTTTTCCGGATATTACAATGAATTTTTTCACAATTTCGAACTTTGTCAAGACCAAACTATATATCCTTGTAAGACAGAATTTTAGGATGTTGTGGGACGTACCTTTCTTTATGTAACTGCAAAATTTCAAACTCGCATCTGTATCGGCTCAAAAAATATACCGGTCTAAATTAGGATATGTCCCGGATATTACAATGAATTTTTTCACAATTTCGAACTTTGTCAAGACCAAACTAAATATCCTTGTAAGACAGAATTTTAGGATGTTGTGGGATGTACCTTTCTTTATGTAACTGCAAAATTTCAAACTCGCATCTGTATCGGCTCAAAAAATATACCGGTCTAAATTCTGTCTTACAAGGATATATAGTTTGGTCTTGACAAAGTTCGAAATTGTGAAAAAATTCATTGAATACCAAAAATCCTAATTTAGACCGGGATATTTTGAGCCGATACAGATGCACTTTATTTTGGTCTTGACAAAGTTACATAAAGAAAGGTACATCCCACAACATCCATTCTGTCTTACAGAAAATATTGGTTTTTGACAAAGTTCAAATTGTGAAAAAATTGTAATTATCCGGAACATATCTAATTTAGGACCGGGATATTTTTTGAGCCGATAGTCGACTTTGAAATTTTGCAGTTACTAAAGAAGGTACTTCCACAACATCTAAAATTCTGTCTTCAAGGATATATACTTGGTCTTGACAAAGTTCGAAGTGAAAAATTCATTAATATCCGGAACATATCTAATTTAGACCGGTATTTTTTGAGCCGATCAATCGACTTTGAAAATTTTGGTCTTATCAGTTACATAAAGAAATTACATCCCCAACATCTAAAATTCTGTCTTAAGGATATATAGTTTGGTCTGACAAGTTCGAAATTGTGAAAAAATTCATTGTAATATCCGGACACTAATTTGACCAGGATATTGAGCTCGATAGAAGATTACGATAATGAAAGGTACATCCCACAACATCCTAAAATACTGTCTTACAAGGAATATGTTTGGTCTTGACAAAGTTCAGTGAAAAAATTCATTGAATATGAATCTAATTTAGACCGGGATATTTTGAGCCGATTCAGATGCGACTTAAATTTTGCAGTTACATAAGAGGTAATTACGTTCCACAAATCCTAAAATTCTGTCTTACAAAAATATATAGTTGGCTTGACAAAGTTCGAATTATTGAAAAAATTCATTTATCCGGAACATATCTAATTTAGACCGGGATATTTTTGAGCCGTAAGTCGACTTTGAAATTTTGCTATTACATAAAGAAGGTACAGTCCACAACATCCTAAAATTACTGTCTTACAGGATATATAGTTTGGTCTTTGACAAGTTCGAAATTTTTTGAAAAAATTCATTGAATATCCGGAACATATCTAATTTAGACCGGGATTTTGAACCGATAATCGACTTTGAAATTTTGCAGTTACATAGAAAGGTACTCCACAACATCCTAAATTTGTCTTACAAAGGATATATAGTTTGGCTGTGACAAAGTTCGAAATTGTGAAAAAATTCATTGTAATATCCGGAACATATCTAATTTAGACAGGTTTTATTGAGCGTAAGATACGACTTTGAAATTTTGCAGTTACTAAAGAAAGGTACATCCCACAAATCCTAAAATTCTGTCTTACAGGAATATGTTTGGTCTTGACAAGTTCGAAATTGAAAAAAATTCATTGTATACGGACATATCTAATTTAGACGATTGAGCCGATACAGATGCAGTTTGAAATTTTGCAGTTACAAAAAAGGTACAGTCCCACAACTCTAAATTTGTCTTACAAGGAATATAGTTTGGTCTTGACAAAGTTCGAAAGTGAAAAAAATTCATTGTAATATCCGGAACATATCTAATTTGACCGATTTTGAGCCATGTCGAGTTTGAAATTTTGCAGTTACATAAAAAAGGTACTCCCCAACATCCTAAAATTCTGTCTACAAGGATATATAGTTGGTCTTAACAAAGTTCGAAATTGTGAAAAAATTCATGTAATATCGGAACATATCTAATTTAACAGGAATATTTTTGAGCCGATAAATTCACGAAATTTTGCAGTTACATAAAAGAAAGTACATCCACAACATCCTAAAATTCTGTCTTACAAGGATAATATCGGAACATATCCTAATTTAGACCGCTATATTTTTGAGCCATTCAACATGATGGTCTAAATTAGGATATATTCCGGATATTACAATGAATTTTTCACAATTTCGAACTTTGTCAAGACCAAACTATATATCCTTGTAAGACAGAATTTAGGATGTTGTGGGACGTACCTTTCTTTATGTAACTGCAAAATTTAAATCGCATCTGTATCGGCTCAAAAATATACCGGTCTAAATTAGGATATTTCCGGATATTACAATGAATTTTTCACAATTTCGAACTTTGTCAAGACCAAACTATATATCCTTGTAAGACAGAATTTTAGGATGTTGTGGATGTACCTTTCTTTAGTAACTGCAAAATTTAAAGTCGTATCTCTATCGGCTCAAAAAATATACCGGTCTAAATTAGGATATGTTTTCCGGATATTACAATGAATTTTTCACAATTTCGAACTTTGTCAAGACCAAACTATATATCCTTGTAAGACAGAATTTTAGGACGTTTGGGAAGTACCTTTCTTTATGTAACTGCAAAATTTCAAACTCGCATCTGTATCGGCTCAAAAAATATACCGGTCTAAATTAGGATATGTTTTCCGGATATTACAATGAATTTTTTCACAATTTCGAACTTTGTCAAGACCAAACTATATATCCTTGTGAGACAGAATTTTAGGATGTTGTGGGACGTACCTTTCTTTATGTAACTGCAAAATTTCAAAGTCGTATCTCTATCGGCTCAAAAAAATATATCGGTCTAAATTAGGATATGTTTTCCGGATATTACAATGAATTTTTCACAATTTCGAACTTTGCCAAGACCAAACTATATATCCTTGTAAGACAGAATTTTGGACGTTTGGGAAGTACCTTTCTTTATGTAACTGCAAAATTTCAAATCCATCTGTATCGGCTCAAAAAATATACCGGTCTAAATTGGATATGTTTTCGGATATTACAATGAATTTTTTCACAATTTCGAACTTTGTCAAGACCAAACTATATATCCTTGTGAGACAAATTTTGGATTTTGGGACGTACCTTTCTTTATTAACTGCAAAATTTCAAACTCGCATCTGTATCGGCTCAAAAATATACCGGTCTAAATTAGGAAATGAATTTTTCACAATTTCAAACTTTGTCAAGACCAAACTATTTATCCTTTTGAGACAGAATTTTAGGATGTTGTGGGACGTACCTTTCTTTATGTAACTGGGGTTTCAAACTCGCATCTGTATCGGCTCCAAAAAAATATACCGGTCTAAATTGGGGTATGTTTCGGATATTACAAATGAATTTTTTCACAATTTCGAACTTTGTCAAGAAAACCTATATCCTTGTAAGACAGAATTGTAGGATGTTGTGGGACGTATTTCTTTTGTAACTGCAAAATTTAAACTCCATCTGTATCGGCTCAAAAAAATACCGGGCTAAATTAGGTTTTATTCCGGATATTACAATGAATTTTTTCACAATTTCGAACTTTGTCAAGAAAATATATTCCCTGTAAGACAAATTTTAGCAGGTTGTGGGATGTACCCTTTATTTAACTGCAAAATTTCAAATCGCATCGATCGGCTCAAAAAAAAATACCGGTCTAAATTGGGGTATGTCCCGGATATTCAATGAATTTTTTAAATTTCGAACTTTGTCAAGACCAAACTATATATCCTTGTAAAAACAGAATTTTAGGATGTTGTGGGACGTACCTTTCTTTATGTGGGTGAAAATTTCAAACTCGCATCTGTAAAAACCCAAAAAATATACCGGTCTAAATTAGGATATATTCCGGATATTACAATGAATTTTTTTCCAATTTCGAACTTTGTCAAAGACCAAACCTATCCTTGTAAAAACAGAATTTTTTGCAGGTTGTGGGATGTACCTTTCTTTATGTAATGCAAAATTTCAAGTTTTCCTATCCTCAAAAAATATGGTCTAAATTGGATTTTTTCCCTATAACAATGAATTTTTTCCCATTTTCGAACTTTGTCAACACCAAACATTTCCTTGTAAGACAGTTTTGAGTTGTGGGATTCCTTTTTTTTTTTGTAACTGCAAAATTTCAAAGATATTATCGGTAAAAAAATATACCGGTATAAATTAGGATATGTTTTCCGGATATTACAATGAATTTTTCACAATTTTCGAACTTTGTTTAAGACCAAACTATAATCCTGAACAGAATTTTTGGGTGTTGTGGGACACCTTTTCTTTATGTAACTGCAAAATTTCAAACTCGCATTTTGTATCGGCTCAAAAAAAAATACCGGTCAAATTAGGATATTTCGGATATTACAATGAAATTTTTTACAATTTCGAACTTTGTCAAGACCAAATATATTCCTTTAAAACAGAATTTTAGGATGTTGTGGGATTCCTTTCTTTTTTGTAACTTTTAAATTTCAAACTGCATCTGGGGATCTTTAAAAAAAAATAGGTCTAAATTCTGTCTTACAAGGATATATGGGTTTTGGGCTTGACAAAGTTCAAATTTAAAAAATTATTTTAAAATCCCGGAACCCTAATTTCCAGGTTTTTGGCCCAAATACGACTTTGAAAATTTTTGGGCTTGGGCCATAAAAAAAAGGGGGCATCCCCAAAAATCCTTAAATTCTGTCTTGCGTTTTATTAAAAAGTATTTAAAAAAATTTATTTATCCCGAAAAATATCCTAATTAAAATTTTTTTAACCCCCAATCCGGCCCCCCTTTAAAAAATTTTGGGATTCCTAAAAAAAAGTCTTCCCCACAAATTCCAAAATTCTAATTTACAAAAGGGATATTTTAGCCTTTGGGCTTTAGGCAAAGTTCGAAAGGGAAAAAAATTCATTTTAATATTTTTGGGAAAAAAATTTTATTTAAACCGGGAACCATCCGATTTTAGGGTTGTTTTTTTGACAAAAATTAAAATTTAAAAAAAGGGGTACATCCCAAAAATCCTAAAATTTTCTTAAAGGAAAATATGGTTTGGTCTTGACAAAAATTCAAATGGAAAAAATTCCTTAAAACCCGGGAAAATTTTCTAATTTAGACCGGGGGAAGAGCCCCATGGCGACTTTGAAAATTTTCGGGTTTTAAAAGAAAGGAAAATCCCCCCAACATCCCAAAAAACTGTCTTGGGGATATTTGGTTTTACAAAGTTCAAAAGAAAAAATTCATTGTAATATCGGAACATATCCCCAAAAATTTTGACCGGGGATTTTTTGAGCCCTTCAGATGCGACTTTTTTTGGGGGTTCCCCCCCAAAAAAAGGAATCCCACAACATCCCAAAATTCTGTCTTCAGGAAAAAATTTTTGGCTTGACAAAGTTCGAAAATTAAACCTTTTATCCGGAAAAATTTAATAGGAAAATTTTTCCCAACCCAAAAAAAAATTTCGGAAATTTTAAAATTTTTTTGTTCATAAAGAAAAAACTCCCCCAACATCCCCCCCAAAAATTTTCTTACAAAAATATATTTTGGTTTTAATTTAATTTTGAAAAAAAATTTAAAAATCCGGAACAAACCTGGTGGGAATTTCCAGAGGGCCGATAAATCGACTTTTAAAGGCTTTCAAAATTCCTAAAGAAAGGTACATCCACAACATCCTAAAATTCGTCTTAAAAAAT